>CAKAOJ020000229.1:712500-787500 GCA_916701645.2 Sebastolobus alascanus
ATTCCGTGTGAATGTCCAACAACGCGTGACAATATCCGCTCATTACATGCATACAGTCTTTTCAAAATAAACTTCCGTCTTCACAGTAGACAACTTGGTTAGGTTTAGGCAACAAGACTATTTAGTTAGGTTTAGGAAAAGATGGCGGTTTGGGTTAAAATAACTTCTGTAACTTAAGTACAGAAGTTACCTGACAAATAAGTCCACGTTGACTTCTGGCTTCACACGGGGCACCAACAGCGGTCTCCTGGTGAAAGTCTGGTGATTTTAGACCCACCCATCCACCCCGACCTCCTCCCTACGCGGCGTTTGTCGCTCTTTATACTCCTGGTTCACGATGACGTGGATTACATAAGAATTAATTTCGTGGGATATATACGGATCACAGTGCATTGCTTTTCGTAGGTATAGCTACGAACGGTGGAAGAGAAAAGCTGGTTGTTTTAACCCAAACTATGATCCTCTCTAACCCTAACCAGGTTCCTAAACCTAACCAAACTTTAACCATAGAGGTGTCAGGTCACACAACGCAAAACTTGGTTTGCATTTTACTTTTACGTGTCTTAAAAAAGGCGGGTGCTAACGCCGACTCATCCTCCTTTACAGCCTCGTTGTGTTTATACTCGCCCCATGTGACCGTGGTGTAGTTGATTTATAGCCTAACGTTAGCTTTTTACTTCTGGTGATTCACACTTCATAAATCATAAAGTGGTGTTTATTAGTGGAGATTATCCTGATGAACAAAACGTGTCAGTATCATAAACATTTAGCTTATTTTCTGCAATAATCCAAAACCCAATGGAACAATCCCATTGGCTGTTAGTGGAGGGAACCAGGGAGATGATCACTTCCTGTTAGTGGAGGGAACCAGAGAGATGATCACTTCCTGTTAGTGGAGGGAACCAGAGAGATGATCACTTCCTGTTGGACTACAGAAATACGTCATCCCTAAAGCTATCTATAATAACGTCACCAGACTACCTACATCCACTAGAGGGCTTTCCCACTTGATCATAAAAAAATATTTTTAGGTGTTTGCTCTCGGATTACTAAAGTTTTTCCTCGGAGTTCATTGTTGCTCTAAAACCAAACTATGAGCTAAAAGTCGAGCTAAAAACTGTCGGTGCTATTTTAAACTAAGTGGTTCGTAGGAACTGATAAAACCTCGTTGTTTTCCTGAGATGTAACACGGCCAGCCGTGAGAATACTTTGCACCCAGCCAGTCCTGTGCTTTGTTGGGAATAAGTGATGCATTCAGGGACCGCGGTAATTATTTTAGGCGACGGAGATGGCGAGTAGGGAAGCGGAGGGACGACTGGATTCTTGGCGGAGACGAAGTGTCAACCTCCGTTTAGCAGCTCCGACACAATATCTATCTGTCCGCCGGTTTCTTTCCATCAGCTTGTTGTGTTTAAATTCCTCTCCTCTGTCCCTGTTTATCTCCTCACACACAGAGGACAATTAGGCTAATTGAACTTAATTGAACACATCATTAGCGACATTCCTCAATCCACTTTCATCTCCCTCTCCCTCTCCCTCTCCAACCTCCATCTCCCCTTCCCTCCACTGGCAGACAGAATAAACCGGTCTTTGTTGGATCTATTCTGGTGGCCCGGTCTGTCTGGGGATTCAAACCAGCAACCCAACTTTGGGTCGGTTCACTGAGTCCCGACAACTGAGAGGAAACTGTGAATGTCGGCAGCTGATAGAAAGACAAAGACGTCTGTCTGATATGAAAATAAACTATACTTAGCGTGTTCCCCTTCTCTGTTTTTCTTTCTCTTTCTCACATTCTTCTTCTCTCGTCTTTTTCTTGGCACATTTTCCTCATTTTCTCGAACTACCTTTTCCCTCCCTTTCCGTCAAATTTTTGTGACGTGACTTTAGCGTATTTATAGCGTGTTCACGGTCATGTCCGTGCGGTCGTGAATCCCCGGCGGCTCGTTGTAGTCGTCGTCGTCGTCCCACCACATCGTCTGGCTCTGCTTTGATGTGTGACCGGCCGCAATAGATGCTGCACGTCTGAGGAGATGAATCACTCGATAGTAAACAACTACAGATTGTGTCCAGACCTGCCGTGCACAAAAACACAAACAATACTGTAGATTCAGAGGAGATATTCTGTATTTATCTTCATGTGCAAACCAACAGTGACACAAATACTCACCACAGCACCAAATGTGGATTAATCCGCCGCTGAAAATAGTCCCCAACAAATGCACTATTTCCTCCTGTTTGTTTGATAAAACCTGCAGCCAGCCAGCACGTATCTCCCTGTGTTCATGTTCATATTCCTCATTAAAGTTGTTTTAGTTTTTGGTAGTTAGCTGTTGTAATGAATATATGAAGATCTACATCATTAATTTGAAAAATAAATGCACCGTGAAGTAATTAAAATGTTTGTTCCACTATCTAACAAAACGTCCTTTATAGAGCTTTTATTACTGACTGACTAAATCTTGATCTGAGTAATCGATTCAGCTACTCAAAGGAACGTTTCACAACCTGGTTGAAAGTGGTTCCTATTAATTTGCTTATAAGTGATAATTAGTGAATGATTTATAAACTGTTAATAAAGCCATTAGATACATGTTATAAACTGTTTATAAAGGGTGCCTTATTAGAAAGAAGCAACCAGATATTTATCACATTTGTCCAAATATAAGTACAAGTTTGCTTCTGAAATGAGACATAAATCAGCCATCATTGGAACAAAGTCAGTGATGTTCGTGGTGCGTTGAAAAGTATTCAGAGTGAGACGTCGCTGTGTTTCCGTCCTCTCTGCCAGCCGCCCGCTGTGGCGTTCCTCTGGGAGGACAGGAAGGCAGCGAGCGCTAAATACAGGCCAGTTCAAACAGAACGGGGGGAATGGGGGAGGAATCAGTGGGAATGTTTGGGAGTGGGGGGGAATGGGGGAGGAATGGGCGGGAATGGGGGAGGAATCAGTGGGAAGAGTGGGGAGGAATGAGGGGGGAATGGGAGGGAATGGGGGAGGAATCAGTGGGAATGTTGGGGAGTGGGGGGGAATGGGGGAGGAAAGGGCGGGAATGGGGGAGGAATCAGTGGGAAGAGTGGGGAGGAATGAGGGGGGAATGGGGGAGGAATCAGTGGGAATGTTTGGGAGTGGGGGGGAATGGGGAGGAATCAGTGGGAATGTTGGGGAGTGGGGGGGAATGGGGAGGAATTGGTGAGAATGTTGGGGACTGGGGGAGGAATCAGTGGGAATGGGGAGGAATCGGTAGGAATGGGGGAAGAATAGGTGGGGATGGGGGAAGAATGGGCGGGAATGGGAGAGGAATTGGTGGGAATGTTGGGGAATGGGGGAGGAATCATCGGGAATGGGGAGGATTGGGCTAGGAATTGGTGGGAATGTTGGGGAATGGGGGAGGAATCATCGGGAATGGGGAGGAATGGGGGAGGAATTGGTGGGAATATTGGGGAATAGGGGAGGAATCAGTGGGAATGGGGAGGAATATGGACAGAGAATTAGAGATGGAAGTAAACCATCTCAAACTGTCCCTGAATGACTCCTCCAGACTCAACAGTCTCGTTGGTCTTTTCTTAAACCACACACGGAGTCATTACAAACTGAAGCTTTTCCAGCCCGTCCCAGTATGACACTGGTTTAACTGGGAGTCTCCCAGTTAATGTGTGTGAGAGCAGCTGTATGGGGAGCGCTGGGAGAAAAGGGCTAATTGTTTAATGTTGTTAATGTGTCGTAACAGGAAGTTGTTACCTTGACAGTGGTGATAAGACATTTCCTGCAGAGATAAAGAGACAAACAGAGAGATAAAAGAAGATATTAAAGGAACTTCTTCTTGGCTTTCGTTTGACAAGATTAATTTCCTTTTAGCATCCAGTCAACAAGCTCTGACTGACTCTGCTGCTTCTGTCGTGTTTCTTAAAATGTCCAGAAGTCAAAGTTGTGTCATTTTAAGTTGTAAAAAATTGTAGTTTTGTTGCCTGAACCTAAAGAAGTTGTAGTTTTGTTGCCTAAACCTAAAGAAGTTCTAGTTTTGTTTTCTAAACCTAAAGAAGTTGTAGTTTTGTTTTCTAAACCTAAAGAAGTTGTAGTTTTATTGTCTAAACCTAAAGAAGTTATAGTTTTGTTGTCTAAACCTAAAGAAGTTGTAGTTTTATTGTCTAAACCTAAAGAAGTTGTAGTTTTATTGTCTAAACCAAAAGAAGTTGTAGTTTTTTTACCTAAACCTGTTTTTTTTTGCCTAAACGTAGGCTTGATTTGTCTCTTTGTCCAGAAGCGTCAACAGTAGGACCGTGACGAGTTTGATTCCCGTCGAGATGAAAGCTTTATCGCCTGGCGTCGTGTTTCTGGTGCACGGTAGAAGTTCCGTGTCTTTGCTCGTCATTGACCGTTTGGATGTGGTTTCCTTTAGCGTGGCAGAAAGTCGTGAGTGAAACCGAAGCCGAGCAGCGGCGGTGTCTCTCCGGCGTTTGGAGATGGGAACATTTGACTGTCAGATTGGACTGCTTATCTGCTCTCTCATTATAAATAAACTAGCCTGGGAACCCAGACAGACAGACGGAGTTACAAGCTGGCACTTCAACTTCAATTTAGCTCAAAACTTTATTGTCCCGAGAGAGAAATCTCAAGGTCTGAAAATGAAAAACATGCCGTAAAATGAGTTTGTTAAAGAGAACATGACAGACGACTGCAGGAGCAGAACAGAGCAGCTGAAGTCGGTTTGATGTTGAAGAGGCAGTTTCCCACAGTCTCTCGTTAACGTTATTGTCTTCATGTTTGAAACTGAATTTCACTGCTGGAGTAATTTGACTTTTATTAAACAGCCGCAGCACGTGACAGGAATGTGTTAAACATCAGACTCTATTGTTCGTCTAGTTTAACACAAACACTTTGTTACAACTCAGACGAGCTCTGAACCATCTGGAGAACCTACAGTCACATCCTTTTGTGTCGCGTGGCATCTAATCGTGTCTTTGCATGCAGTCTGAACACCTTCGGGCTGCACTTTACTTTCATCTGTATTAAACACAGATCTCAGCTGTGATTGGTTATTGTACCTGGCGGGTGTCCTCGCCTGTTTGACTCCATGTGAGGGATTCGCTGCCCTCGGGCAACTAACGATTATTTTTTTAATTGTCGATGAATCTGCTGGTTATTTTCTCGAATAATCAACGGCCCTAAAATCAAAGGTAACATCTAAAAAATGTTTTCTTTTGAGCAACCAACAGTCCAAAACCCAAAGATCTTTAACCCTCTGAGAGCCGCGATCCCAACCAACTTTACTGTATCTCAGAGGCTGTAGCAGGTTCAGGTTTAGAGCTGGAGTGAAGCTACTGGTAACCTAAGGAACCGTAAAAGGACAGTTTACACAACACAAGTGCTCGCCATCCAATCGCCAAAAAATGCAATTCTTGCAGAAATCTCCAAAAGTTTTTGATCCCAAATCCCAGCATGTCTTTTTCTCTGGTGTTCCTCAAGGTCTTGGTGTCTTAATGTGGCATTTTGGAGGGAATATTGATCATTTTGATCAATTCTCCAGTGGTAAAAAATGGTTAAATTTAGCACCAAATCTGTGGAAGAAATGGTATCAACCCCAAAAATTGCTGCAACAACTTATGAGACATAATTGAGCATGGAGATGGACATCATATACTTCTATCATAATGTTCTAAACCCTTATACACTTTGACTATTCATGTTTATTTCTGATTAATGACTAGAACAACTTGACACACAGTGCTGAGCTGCATCTCAAATTAATCTTCAGGTTCCAGCTTTCAGATGATGTACACCACTTCTATGTGACATCTACTGTTGACCTGCTATCTCCCCCTAAAGACCCCCTGGACCCCCCTAAATAAAGACTAAAACTGGTCTATTGTGGGTCTCAGAGGGTTCATTTACTGTCAAATATCACAACAAAAAGGAGCAAATTGTCACATTTGAGAAGCTGGTATCATAAAATGTCTGTTTTTGCTTGAAAAATGTTTGAAATGATTAATCGATGACTAAAACAGTTGCAGATTAATGTTCTTTCAATCATTTCAGCCCTATAGTGGTTAAAACATTCAGGAAACGGTGATAAATGGTTTGTTTTGGGTCCAAAACTCAAAGATATTCAGTTTACTTTAAGTTAATTTCCTGTTGATCATTTAATTGGTGCAATGATTGAACCCTCGAAGGGTGTTCCCCATCTTTTCTTCTCCAAATAATTTGTCTGTCTCTTTGATCCACCCAAACCAGAACGCTGAAAATGACTAAAGCTTCCTCACAACTACAAAAGGCAGGATTTTAATATTTTTTTTAAAGTGTGTGTTTTGTGTAGTCGAGACTTCCAGCTGACGATGAGCGAGTTTGGCATTCAGGACTTTCCTCTCGTCAGACGGCGAGGCCGCTTTAATGCCTCCTCGCCACTTTTGTTTACCGGCCGTTTGACAGCGTTGCACAGATTCAGTTTCACATCTCGAGCCGCTCAGTGTGTGTGTGTGTGTGTGTGCGTGTGCGTGTGTGTGTGTGTGTGTGTTTACTAACACAGCCCCGCCGACTCACATGTGGTGCCAATAAGGCCGAGAGCAGGGCGTCGACTCTCGGGATCTGGAGCAGATTTCTGTCCCACGCAGGCGAGGCTGAGCCTGACAGTCCCCACTGAGGGCTTCTACACGCCCACGTAAAGCTCCTTTAATGCCGTCGCCGTTTACATCATCATTTAAACGCTGTGATGTGATGGTTTTAAAGGAGGGAGTCATGTGATGAGAGGTTTCACTATGAACCAGACACATTAGTTTGTCTCGTAAAAATTGCCTTAATGATGAATTCTTAATTAAACAGAAATAGTAATATATGTACCTTGATACTAACTATAGTATTAGTTAGTATCAAGGTACTTTAAATACCCAAAGTTCAGTACATGACTCCATACTATATTTGTAAAGTAACCTATGAGTTTCATTATGTCTTTATTAGGGCTGTCAAAGTTAACGTCATAATAACGCGTTAACGCAAATTCGTTTTAACGCCACTAATTTCTTTAACGCATTCAGGCAACTTGTGATTTTTAGGTTGTAGCGGCTCAGTTTTAAAGCTAGAGTGTTTCAGACTCGTGTGATCCAAATATTTCCGAGAGAGTTGTAAAGTCCAGAAGTCAAAATGCATAAAAAAAAGATAGATGTAATCGTTTCCAAAATTCACGTTTTTATCTAACGAAATATTTTGATTCAATCCATATTTGTTGCCGTTTAGCCTTTCAAAAACAACATTTTCACTGCGGTCAAAGAATGTTTGCTCACACACTGAAGATACTGGTATCATCTGAAACTAGAAAACCTGATGAATCCATCGGTACCAACCAGGTCATACTAGGTTGTCATGAAGGAGGTTAAATAACGCTCCAAACTTACGCTAAATTTTGGCGAGGAAAAACTGACATGTATATTTTCAAAGGGGTCCCTTGACCTCTGACCTCCAGATATGTGAATGAAAATGGGTTCTATGGGTACCCACGAGTCTCCTGAGGTACATTTTGAACAGATACATAATGTGCGATTAACTATTTAATCGATTGACAGCCCTACTCTTCATACATATGTTTCGTTTTATAAGAACTCTTTAAATTTACACCAAATTCCTCTTAAATGTCCCCTTAAGTGGCTTTAAACTTTTAACAGAAGACGCGTGCTTGTTCCTTAATGAGTGAAATGTTAAAACACCCACAACCCTGGCAGTCTTAGTGCTCTACGCAGTCAACTTTAAATGTATTCGCACTTGAATGTTTCTGAAACACCGTTAGGAATCAAACCTGTGACATCTTTAGTACAATCTGAAGGCTGTGTGTGTGTTTTAAGGGGGGAGGGGTGACCCAGCCCACTGATCCCTCCTAATGTAAACTGAAAAGACAGAAGAAAGGGCGGACTGTGATCCTTTTAGTGGTAAAGAAGAAGAAGAAAGATCCTGTGGTGCACTGCAAAAAAATACCTACCACACAGAAGCTTTTTTTTCTTTCTTAAAAACACAAATAGATTCTTCAGTAATCTCCTCAAACAGCTGCTCGCTGTAGTTTCTATCAAACAAACAGGACCAAATAGTGACTTTGTGTTGGGGACTATTTTCAGCGGCGGATTAATCCACATGTGGTGCTCTAGTGAGTGCAATAATAATAATATGGTTCCTTCTGATGTGGTGGTGTTCACCAGTAGAGTCCATATGAATGCCCCCCCCCCCATGTCGTATTCACCACCGCATCAGTTGAAAGTTTCTGAAAGCTCAGAGTTCACGAGTTGTGACGTGTTTGTTGACGTTGTCAGAAATGGCGGAGGCCTTGGATGCTCATTTTTCAGTGCATAATAATTTAATATGTTGTAAGTTTAGTTCGTATATTGTTTTTCTTGATACTTCTACAATAAGTCTGAGGAAAATCTTGATATTCCCAATGGTCATTATGTCTTTACATTCCCTGCATTATGTTAGCCACTAGCTAGCTTGCTAAATTGTTAGCTCTGTTGCTTAGCAGCGGTGTTCTCACAACTTAACCACTTGAACGCCAAGCATATCGTGTACACAACTTCCCGCGTTGTAAACACGAGCTCACCAGTTTCATTTGAAGACAGCATTAGCTCCACTGCGCCCTCAAAATTGGCAGCTCAATTTCTCGTCTAGATTTCTTGTAATGTTCGATAAAAATCAAAAATCGAGAGTTTTTGTTTTCAGAGTTAAGTGCAATAGGGATAATGCATCATTTTCCAAAAACCAAGATTGAGACGGCCAAAAGCCCAAAACCAAGATGACGACGTCCAAAAACCAAATTGGCGACGTCCAAAAACCAAGATGGCGTCTCCAAAAACCAAATTGGCGACGGCCAAAAAACAAATTGGCGTCTCCAAAAACCAAGATGGTGACGGCCAAAAACCAAGATGGAGTCTCCAAAAACCAAGATGGCAACGGCCAAAAACCAAGATGGCGATGGCCAAAAAGCAAGATGGCGGAGGCGCAGCTCAGCTGCTGGGCACTGATGTTGGATTGACCTTCACTTCTTAGTGATATACGTTCTTTGCCGCTGTGTCTCAGCACCGCCTCTCAGTCTGGTTCTAACTCTGTTTTTTGTACAGTGTAAATACAGAAGCAGAAAGATGGAGGGATCCTTCTAATGTAAACCTGACAGACTGCGAGCAGATAGAGCGATAGATTAGCATTCCCATTAACGGGACAGGACAGGAAGTCCTCGTACGCTGATCTTTCACACATGTCAGATCCTGTACCTAAAGCTTCCTCCTCTTCCTCACCTCGTCCTCTGATTCATCTCTTCTACATCCTCTCAGTTATGAGCTTTTTGGAGAGACAGCTGTTCAAACTGTGAATCCCAACAGAAGCTGCTCTTTCTTTCTTTCTCTCTTTCTTTGAACAGATAAAGTCAAAGAAAAACTATAAATAAGACAACAGCAGCAGGTTGAAGAAGAAGAAGAAGAAAAGTTAAACCCTCTCGTACTGAAATGTAAACACACAAACACACTCAGCTAATACACACAAACAAAGATACACATTTACACAAACAGCTGAAGGACACTTATACACACACACACACACACACACACACACACACACACACACACACACACACACACACACAGAGGTTTGCTCAGCCTGTTGAACGCAGCTCATCCACTGAAGGAAGGATTACGATGGACAATAGAGAACACACACACACACACACACACACACACACACACACGCACACACACACACACACACACACACACACACACTTCCCATCTGTCCAAACAGTGTGATGATGTGTGTTGGTCATTGTCGTGGTCTAGGGTTAACAGAGGACGGAGGGTGTGTTCACAGCGGCCCTAATTCAAGCTCCGCCTCCTCTAAAAGACGACGCCCACTAAGGTCTAAAATGGGTATTTGATATTATAACCTGGGCTTTTCATAGTCTAAATTGGGTATTTGAAGCTTAAACTGGGTTTTGGATGATCTAAATTCTAAGTTTAATGGTACGAAGTAGTTGTGTGATAACCAAAATGGGATTTGTGATTGTCCAAACTGAACATTTGATGAGATAAACTTGTTATTTGATGGGCTTAACTTGGTTTTCTGATGGTATAAACTTGGTTTTTGATGGTAGAAACTTATTTTTTAATGGGCTAAACTTGATTTTTTGATGGTATAAACTTGGTTTCTGATGGTATAAACTTGTTTTTTGATGGGCTGAACTTGGTTTTGATGGGTTAAACTTGTTTTTGATGGGCTGAACTTGGTTTTGATGGGCTAAACTTGTTTTTTGAGTGGCTAGACTTGGTTTTTGATGGCTAAACTTCTTTTTTGATGGTATAAACTTGATTTTTGATGGGCCAACTCTTTTGTCTCCATCTTTGGTTTTTGGCCGTCTCCATGTTGGTCTTTTGCCGTCTCCATCTTGGTTTTTGGCCGTATCCACCTAGTGATACGGATCAGCTCCAAAATGTAATGGGTTCTTTGTTGGCCCATGCTGCACCCTTCCACCAAGTTTCATGAAAATCAGGCCTGTAGTTTTTCTGTAATTCTGCTGACAAACAGACAAACAAACCAAACCAAACCAAGGAGGTAATAATGGAGGGATTTGGTAGAAGTATTAAGATATCATTCCCAAAACTGCTCAACACATCCGTCTCTGCACAGTGTGTGTGAGAGGGGGATTACAGAGGATTTAATAAGATTGATCATAAACCGTGAGTCCTTTTAACAACATACCGATCAGTGTTTGTGTCACATGTTGGCAGGATCTCTTGTTTAGCTTTGTTAGCTGCTCAAAGAGGCTTTGTCTGATAAATCAAATCAAAGTCATAATACGCTGCAGGGGCTGATGGGAGAGTCGGGAAATGTTTGGAGCATGATGGTGTTTGGCTCAAATGTCAGTTTATCGTTCTTGATTTCTGCGTCAGAGATTTGAGCCCGTATTGAGCCACTGATGATTTAAGATGGATGTTCAGCCGTCCATGTTCGGCATTCAGTGATCTAAACTGGGCTTTTGGTTGTTTAAACTAACTTTCTAACAAGGTTAACTGGGCTTGGATGGTCTAAAGTTGGTTTTGATCATAGATGGCTTAAACTGGGTTCTCGGTAACCAAAATGGGATTTTGAAAGCCCAAAGTGAGCGTGCAATATCTTAAACTGGGTTTTGGACGTCTAACACTTTTTGTTGTTGTCTAAATTGATTATTTTATGGTCTAACATGGTTATCTGATGATCTAAACTGAGCTTTTCAAAGTCTAAATTGGGTATTTGAAGCTTATACTGGGTTTTGGATGATCTAAGTTAGCTTTTAATGGTATGAAATAGTTGTGTGATAACCAAATAGTCCAAACTGGACATTTGATGGGCTTAACTTGGTTTTTGATTGTATAAAGTTGCCTTTTGATTCGCTAAACATGTTTTTTAATGGTATAAACTTGTTTTGTGAAGATATAAACTTGGTTTTTGATGGTATAAACATGGTTTTTGATGGGCTACCTCTGATTTTGATGACATTAAATGGGTATGCATTTTAAAAGTTTAAAGGTTAAAAAGAAGACTTCAGATTTGAAATTCCTGTCAGAAATGATTTCCTTCAGCTTTCTCCACCTCCATCTTTGTTTATTACCTTTTAAACCAGACAAGAGAGTCGATGTAAGGTAACAGGAACACACTGATCTGTAGTTTTTTTTGCAGAACAACTGTGAGTGTTCCTCCTCCCTCACCGCTGTCCAAACACAGAGACTGCATGACCAACTGTGTCAGACAGAGCAGACGAGGGCCAGAAATCAGGTTTTATGAGTTGTTGAGACATCAGTTTGTAAAGATCAGTCTTCTGTAAATGGAGGGGGATTACAGAGAGAGGGAGAGAGAGATGAGCTGTGAGGAGAAGACTTGCAGAGGTCGGACAGACTCCAGGAAACACAACCCTCTCGTCTCTGAGTGTTAATGAGCTGCTGGAACTTGTTTCTTACCTTCTCTGTTGAGTTTTTAATACGTTTTAACACATTAAGTACGAGTCAGTCAAACTTTACTTCATCATCGGTGTTTAGATTGATTTCCCTCCTTCCAGGCAGCCACTGCAAACCCCCCAAAATCTTCTCATTTAACAGTAAAATATGTTTATAAAATTAAAATTTGCATCTGGATGTCAAAATACACACAGTGATGGACGATCATGTGATGTATGTGGCAGGTTGTTATCATTCGGGTGAGAGCAGTAGTTCCAGAGAAAATGCAAAAAATTTTCAAAGATGTTCTGTTTTTTGTTTGTAGTTGTTTGTACTGCATTTACAGCTGAAACAATTAGTTGATCAAAAACTATTTTATTAATTTTAGAACAAAAAGCCCAAAACTCCACTGGTTTCATCTTCTCAAATGTCTTCTATGATGGTTTGTCTTTAGGTTTTAGACAGAACAAGCTGTTTAAATATGAAATTTTCACTATTTTCTGATATACCCAAACAATTCATCTATTATTTGAGAGAATAGTTGTCAGTTGCAGCTCTAGTTGCATTCAAGGAGCCAGTAAAGCAGTAAAAGCCTCATGGGAGCTGTAGCTGTTGAATACCAACAAAATAATCACTTTATCTCAAATGTTACAGCTCAGTACAGCAGTAGAAACTTATTAACCAGTTATCCACAAACAGTATCTCAGAGAGATGACCTCAGTGAGAAATTACAGTGTAAGAATTTTTGGCTAATGGTGCGTTCACTGTCCTGGATCTGTTGTCTTTAACTTCTTTAATGAGTCTGAAAGTTGATTTTAACAGCTTGTGCAGCTCTGCAGAGTTTCTGCAGACAGATGTGTGAAACCCTCTCTGAACACGTGACTGTAAATCACACAGATGTAACAGTCGTCTGTCCACAGCTCGTCTGTCATTACAGCCACAATAACCAGCTGCTGCTCTGTGCTGCTAACATGCTATTAGGATTTCCTGTGACTGCGAGGAACTTTTTAAAAGCGTTGTTCTCTTCAGGATCACTTCTTGAGTCTCTGAACAGAAGTTTATAACCCGCTGCAATAATTAACTACAGTTTAAGATGAATAAAACACATTATTTTCATCTGGTAGAGCAGTGATTCCCAACCTATATTCCTGGAAACCCTTCCTACATGTATCTAAGAAAAGCTGAGCCCCCCCCCCAACACATTTCTGATGTCATCACCCTAAAAAAAAAATCCTCAATTTGATTAAAGGGATGTAGTGTATTAAATGAGTATAACAGTTTTTTGACCACAGTGAAAATGTTGTTTTTGAAAGGCTAAACGCCAACAAATATGGACTGAAGCAGAATATTTCATCAGATAAAAACTAGTGCTGTCAGTGGATTAAAATATTTAATCGTGAGTATTCACACATTAATCACATATTATTATCTGTTCTAAATGTACCTTAAAGGGAGATTTGTCAAGTATTTAATACTCGATCGATTTGCGTTAATGTGTTAAAGAAATTAGTTGCGTTAAAAACGAATTTGCGTTAACACGTTATTATTGTGTTAGCCCCTAATGAAAACATGATTACATCTATCTTTTTTTAATACATTTTGACTTTACAACTCTCTTGGAAATGTTTGGATCACACGAGTCTAAAATAATCCTACGCAGCCACCGCTGGAATATACTAATATATACTAATAATATTAATGTAGCCTGATCTTTATCTGACACTGTGCACTTAGGGGAAGTTACATCACTTTCCAACATCACCACACTTTAGCAGCATTATTAGCGTCACACTAACAGATTCGTCCTCTTTGTTTTAAAAGCTGCAGGAGTTAAAACAAAGACTTCTTCTTCTTCCAGCAGCTTGAATCAACATCACAAACACTATTCTAAGAAACAATGAATGAACAGGGCTTTTATTTTTTAATCTTACTGAAGTGCTGATGATGTAAGTGAGATAATCGCCTCCGAATTGCCGGTTAAACGGCGTTAATGGACTCGCTAAAGTGCCGGCCGCCTCCACACACACAGACAAGCCGCCCATTCACACCGTTTAACAGAGCATCACTGCTGCTGACATTCATAAACTCCCAAATCGTGACTTTGATTTTCTGTATGGACGCCCACGAGCGAGAGACGATACTGAGAGAGAGAGAGAGAGGAAGAGGTGATGCAAAGATCTTATGTAACGGTGGTGGACGGTAATTGGGTCTTCAAACCGGTGATTAGCTCGCTGCCTGGCCTGGAGGTTTCTAGGAAATGTAAAATACAGGTCTGGACACGTGTGTGTGTGTTTGTGATAGTTAGTTCTTTGAAAACAGAAGACAGATTCTGTGTCTCTGACTGCATGTGAGGACACAAACTCAGCCGATCCCTGCAGCGTCCAGTGTCTTTTACTATGGTGTTTGTTCTGTGTGGCGCTGAGGACTCAGAAGTGTGGGAGCATTTAGATTAAAAAATCATATTAATGATTTGTAAACAAATAATACATTTTAATATGGTGTAAAGTAATATGTGTATTGAAATAATGTCATATTATAACTGAAATAGCTAATTTTACGTATCTCACAGCTGTGGCACATGAAGAAAAGTACTGTTTGGACTCATAAAAACGCTCCATAAATTGTATTAAATCACATTATTTAGTAATTTTTTTATGTTAATATGGATAATAACACTGTGTATATATTTATCAAGAGGGTTAAAAATGGCATTAGCTGCAGAAACACTCGAGAACAAATGATTATTGGAACTCTTTGTTTACTTCCTGTGTGGCAAAAACCCGCTCACGAGTCTTAATGAAAACCAACAAGAGAGATCACACGGTTCCTGTTTTACCCTCCATGCATCGGTGGATTTTTAGAAATAGAAACCAGCAACTCTCTCAGGACAGACATGTATAAACTGCACACACGTTACCTTCCAAAATAAAACTTTCCTCTCCTCCTGCTGACTTTTAAACTTTCCCATAATTCAGCGAGCAGAAGGATTACACTTCATTCATTCATTCATTCTCAGACCTGCTGCTGTAAATCCAGTTGGTTCTGAGCTGCAGAGCTCCTGGTGGGAACCATTAACTGGTTTAAACGCTGCCCGACTCCAAAACCTCCGACCGCCGCTGCTGCTGAGTCAGCAGGAAACATCCAATCAGCAGTGTGTGTGTGTGTGTGTGTGTGTGTGTGTGTGTGTGTGTGTGTGTGTGAGGTCATGTTAGAGATGGTAATATAATGACAGTGTGTGTGTGTGTGTAGATGCGTCTGTAGCTCAGATGTGGCCTCGCTCATCATCTGAAGGGTTTCAGCGAGGCGTTTCACGGTCTCAGAGGAGAGTCGAGCTGTTTTATAGTTTATAGTTTGTTGTCGGGGTTAGTTTCACCTCAGTCAGCCGTTGCCACGGTTACCTGCTGTTTTAGAAGCAGAAGTTAAACTGTTGACCTAAAATCTGCTTTTTTCTAGGGTTAACGTCACAGTTAACGTGACAATAACTTGTTAACACAAGTTAGTTTTAACGCATTAACACAACTTGTGATTTTTAGGTTGTAGCGGCTCAGTTTTAAATCTAGAGTGAAGATACTGGTATCATACAGTATATATATATATACTGGTATCACAGTACACTAGAGAACCTGATGAATCCATCGGTACCAACCAGGTCAGACTAGCTGGTCATGAAGGAGGTTAAATAACGCTCCAAACTTCCGCTACATTTTTTGCGAGGAACAACTGTCATGTCTATTTTCAAAGGGGTCCCTTGACCTCTGACCTCCAGATATGTGAATGTAAATGGGTTCTATGGGTACCCACGAGTCTCCCCTTTACAGACATGCCCACTTTATGATAATCACATGCAGTTTGGGGCAAGTCATAGTGAAGTCAGCACACTGACACACTGACAGCTGTTGTTGCCTGTTGGGCTGCAGTTTGCCATGTTATGATCTGAGCATATTGTTTTATGCTAAATGCAGAACCTGTGAGGGTTTCTGGACAATATCTGTCATTGTTTTGTGTTGTTAACTGATTTACAATAATAAATATATACATACGTTTACATAAAGCAGCATATTTGTCCACTCCCATGTTGATAAGAGGATTAAATACTTGACTAATCTCCCTTTAAGGTTCATTTAGAATAGATAAAAAATGGGAGATTAATGGTGATGAACTATTTGAATGGACTGACCGCCCTACTGTGAGTGTGATATGGTGATGTTGGCGTTGTCCTAACCCTGTCCTCTCTCTGTCTCTGTCTCAGGTGAGTCTCCGGGGACGGTGAACTTCGTCCTCTCTAAAGAAGGAGGCGATCTCTCTCTGGTGGAGCAGGCAAACGTCTGGCTCTTCCTCCGTTTGGCTAAGACCAATCGCAGCCGAGCCAAAGTCACCATCCGCCTCTTCCAGCAGCGCCGGCTCCCCGACGGACGCCCGTCTTTGCCGCAGGACGACGTCCTCCTGGCGGAGAAAACCGTGGACACCCGTCGCAGCGGCTGGCACACGTTCCCGGTGTCGGCGGCGGTGCAGGCGCTGCTGGAGAGCACGGAGAGCAGCACGCTGAGCCTCCGGGTCTCCTGCCCGCTCTGCGCCGACGCCGGCGCCACGCTCGTCCTGGTCTCCGGCGGCTCTCAGACGTCGCAGCGCGCCAACCAGCGGGAACAATCCCACCGGCCCTTCCTCATGGCCGTGGTCCGGCAGGAGGACGGCAGCGAGTCGCGGCGGCGCAGGAAGCGCGGGCTGGAGTGCGACGGGAAGGTCCGCGTCTGCTGCAAACGGCAGTTCTACGTCAACTTCAAAGACATCGGCTGGAACGACTGGATAATCGCGCCGCCGGGTTACCACGCCAACTACTGCGAGGGGGAGTGCCCGTCCCACGTGGCGAGCATCACCGGCTCCACGCTGTCCTTCCACTCCACCGTCATCAGCCACTACCGCATGAGAGGCTACAGCCCGTTCCAGAACCTGAGGTCGTGCTGCGTGCCGACCCGGCTACGAGCCATGTCCATGCTCTACTACAACGAGGAGCAGAAGATCATCAAGAAGGACATCCAGAACATGATCGTGGAGGAGTGCGGCTGCTCGTAAAGACCTGAACCGGATCGGCCGGAACGAACTGGACTGGACGGGACCGGAGAGGAGGAGGACTTGTGAACCCAGAGGGAGAGAGATACAGGGAGGAGATGGAGGGAGAAGGAGAGGAAAATGAACTTTACCATCATCGCCACATCAGCGTTTCATTCTTCACCTCCTCCCTCCATCCCTCCGTCACTCGGGGTCGCTCCCTGGGAATAAAAACTCTTCTCCGTTCTCATCCGGCAGAACTCAGAAAGAGTCTCGACGGCACTTTCAGAAAAAAAGAAAATAAAAAAAAAGAATATCTAATATATTTTTGTTACAAACGGAGGGAGCGAGGCTTATTTATGTGGCTGAGACGTTCAAGCACCGCCCGACCCGTCGGATCTCGGAGAGACGAGGTGCCTGAAAAACTACTAACAAGAAGATCTCAAAACTATGCAACTTGTTTCACGTATTACGATCTATTTTACTTTGTTTTGTTGTTTCCCAACTGTTTTTCAAAACGTACGAGGAAGAAGAAGAAGAAGAAGAAGAAGAAGAAGAAGAAGAAAGACTCTTTTCTATTATTTTTTTGGAAGTATAAATTTGTGACGTGTGTGTGTGTGTGTGTGTGTGTGTGTGTGTGTGTGTGTGCGTGTGTGTGTGTGTGTGTGTGTGTTGAGAGATACTTGAACGAAACAAGTTGGCCCGGCTGCTGGAACCAAACACTTCTTTATGTTACCATGGTTACCATGTTGATGTTATAATTATTATTGTCAGTAAGTATATTAATAATATTATTGTTATTGTTGTTAATAATATTTTTATTTGGCTGCATTTTTGTGTTTTTATGTCGAACGTTACAAACGTTTTTATTTTTTGCACTATAGCGACACTCAGATTAGCCGGACTGAAGAGAGAGGACGGGTGAACTCCAGGTTACAGGTGTGATATCCCATAAGACAGGTGTGATATCCCTAACTGTAAGACAGGTGTAGCTCATCATAAGTCGCTCTAGAATATGCGTCACCTTCAGGTTTCTGAAGCATTCAAAGACTGAATTTACCGCTCACTGCACAGAAAATTTAAATTTGGCCAAAAGTAGGCGGAGTCTGATAGGCTGAGCCACCTTCCTCCACTAACAGGAAGTGATCATCTCCCTGGTTCCCTCTAATAACAGGAAGTGATCATCTCCCTGGTTCCCTCCAATAACAGGAAGTGATCATCACTCTGGTTCCCTCCAATAACAGGAAGTGATCATCTCCCTGGTTCCCTCCAATAACAGGAAGTGATCATCTCCCTGGTTCCCTCCAACAACAGGAAGTGATCATCTCCCTGGTTCCCTCCAATAACAGGAAGTGATCATCTCCCTGGTTCCCTCCAATAACAGGAAGTGATCATCTCCCTGGTTCCCTCCAATAACAGCCAATGGGATTGATCCCTTTAGTTTTGGATTATTACAGAAAATAAACGTTTATGATACTGACACATTTTGTTCAGCAGATAATCTCCACTAATGAACACCACTTTATGATTTTTGAATGCATTTTTTATTTTTTTATTTTATATCGTAGAACAAAAATCTCTCCAGCTTGTGTTTAACCACAGACCTGATTTCAGACATCTAACTAAAAACCTCTTGACTTCCAGACGAGGGAACAGGAAGTGTTTTAGGACTCGTTCCTGTAGAACTCTATTTCATTGAAATGCACATTTTCTGTCCAACATGAAGTTCTGAACATTGTCTCAAAGCCCTTCCACAAACTGCCAGTAATAAAAAAACGATTAGCAGAAATACTGCATCCTATTTTATTTATTCTTATTGTCATCAACGTATTCAAATTCAAGTATATCAAGTCTAAAAATTAGGGCTGTCAATCGATAAAAATATTAAATCGTACATTTTTTATCTGTTCTAAATTAACCTTAAAGGGAGATTAGTCAAGTATTTAATCCTCTTATCAACATGGGAGTGGACAAATATGCTGCTTTATGCAAATGTATGTATATATTTATTATTGTAAATCAATTAACAACACAGAACAATGACAGATATTGTCCAGAAACCCTCACAGGTACTGCATTTAGCATAAAACAATATGCTCAAATCATAACATGGCAAACTCAAACTGCATGTGATTATCATAAAGTGGGCATGTCTGTAAAGGGGAGACTCGTGGGTACCCATAGAACCCATTTACATTCACTGATCTGGAGGTCAGAGGTCAAGGGACCCCTTTGGAAATGGACATGACAGTTTTTCCTCGACAAAATTTAGTGTAAGTTTTGAGCGTTATTTAACCTCCTTCATGACCAGCTAGTCTGACCTGGTTGGTACCGATGGATTCATCAGGTTTTATAGTTTACTATGATACCAGTATCTTCCCTCTAGCTTTAAAACTGAGCCTCATAACTCGTCAGTGTGTACGCAAACAGTTTTTGACTGCAGTGAAAATGTTGTTTTTGAAAGGCTAAACGCCAACAAAATATGGATTGAAGCAGAATATTTCGTCAGATAAAAACTAGAGCTGTGAGTTGATTAAAATATTTAATCATGATTAATCGCACATTTTTTTATCTGTGCAAAATGAACCTTAAAGGGAGATTTGTCAAGTATTTAACATTCAATGTTTAATGTTCAATTATCAATGGCCATGACAGTTTTTCCTCGCCAAAATTTCGCGTAAGTTTGGAGCGTTATTTAACTTCCTTCACTACAAGCTAGTCTGACCTGGTTGGTACCGATGGTTTCATCAGGTTTATAGTTTACTATGATACCAGTATCTTCACTCTAGCTTTAAAACGGAGCCGCTACAACCTAAAAATCACAAGTTGTATTAATGCGTTAAAGAAATTAGTGGCGTTAAATTTGCGTTAACACATTATTATCACGTTAACTTTGACAGCCCTAATTTTCATGAATAACTCATTAATGATAATGGGAAACCTCACAGAGCCTCCGTGCCCTTAAAAACAAGCAGTTTATCTGGATTTATTGGAGAAATTCCTACTAAGTGATTAAAGTGTTTTGGTTTGTAGTGATAAGCAGCAGAAAACAGTTATTTTTTTTTACCACAGACAAAGTCAACAGTGTATTCGTTAATTTTCCCAGAGTTCATAGTAAAATAAGAGGATTTCAGATCAGTGTGTTCACTTTGAGGAGAACAGATCGAAGGTTTTTGTTCTGGAGAAAACATCCAGTGTCCAGTTTTTAGTTTGTTTTAGAACACCAAAGAGTCGTGTTTGTGCACTTGTTTATGTGAGAGAGAAAACTGTTGAAGTTACATTCAATGATGCTGAAAAAGAAAAGAAATTACAACCTGATTTATGTCCATTTTATGGGAAAAGAAATACAGAAAATTCACTGAAGTTCAGTATCTCTGAAAGTCTGTAAAAATATTCGTCGATCAGCATCTTTAACTTGCTTTGATAAAGAAGGATGTTTTATTTATAGATTTTGTTTAAGATTAATTTAGTTTTTGGTCATGTTGGAACAAAGTAGTTGTTTTTATTTCCTCTCTCCCCGCACATCAAGAACTCCATTTCCCACAATGCTTTACTTTATCTCATCGTAAACTGAAAAAGACAATCTCCAGTCGCCTTGTTCTGTTTTTGGGAGAAAACAATCAGATTTGGTCGTTTCTGAGTGTTTCTGTGTCGTGTGTGTTTCTATCAGTATTGTCGACTTGTTCACCAAAAGTTTTATTCAGAGTATCGGTCCCTTTTTGATGAAGTCACACCTGTTTATTTTCTCCTTTGTTGTTTTTGTTTTATAAGAGAGTGGACCCTCTTCTTCTGGACTTTTTGGGACAAACTCATCCTGTGTGAACATGGACGCAAACAAAATGTCAGTGCAGAAAAAAAGCCTCAAAAAGTTGAAAAAAAAAGAGGAAATTATATGCTCAGATTTTGTTCTTTTTATCGAGACAGAAATACTGACACTGAACGAAACGGACAAAGAATAAAAAGTCTATTTTTTATTCTGTATATATGGAAATCAAGATTCCAGTATGTTGCATTGCTTTGTTGTACAAATCAAATGTGCTTGTGGCATTTTTCTAATCTAATTTATTTTACGGTATTGTTTTGTTTTCTGCTTCACCATTAAAGTTTAAAGGATGTACACAAAGGAAATGAGTCCTCGGTTCTTCAATATAAACCAAACCTCATTTAATCGTTTAACTCTCCTTAATTTCCTCCATCAATTTCACTACTTTTACGGGAGTTTGATACCAATTAAGGATGGAATAATTGCAATATGTGGTTATTTTGAGGAATCTGTGGCTGTTAAACTCCCTGTTCTTTGTTTTGAAACGCTCACATTAAGTCAGTGTCGTGCAACAATTTGTAAAGGTCGTAAAGCCTCGCAGGCTTTTGGCCGTGGGTCATGTTGACATTCATATAACGATATAAAGTCGGCCTCGTTAAACACATATTAAAAATGTGATTGCAGAAACTGACGCTGAGCTTTTCTAGCTTCAGAGGACGAGCGCTCGGGGTCGAGGACGAGGCGGCTGGAGCGACTCCAGTCAGCGAGGAGGAGACGCAGCAGGAATTCATTTCCTCACGGCGAGGCAAAAATGCAGAGGCGCTGTTAAAGCTGTGATACACGGGGCGAGAGGTCAAAAGGTCAGCTGAAGCCCAGCAGCTTCCCTTCTCGGCCCTGTTAAACTTTAAAGCTGCTAAAAGACGACACACCTGAGGGTTCGGTCTGAGCTACTGAAGTGAAAAACCCAAACTGGAGGTTCGTCAGCGAGAGGAAACAACACGAGAGGCTGCAGGTATGAAACATAATTCATCACATTTAAATGACTAACAGCTTTTATATTTGACGTTTTCCTTTTAGTTGGAGAAAAGCTAAACATCTGCAGCAGGTGAGTCGAAAAATGTCTTTTCCAGTGTTGTTGTGAAGGTGAAATATTTTCTATTATGTGCACGACAGTATTTCTTTAATTAACATAAAGAAACATGAATTTATAAGTTTTAAATCATGTTGAATTATTGAGTATTGGTAAACCTTACGCTCCGTCCACACAGGGAATGTCAGCAGTGCGTGGCGGTTGCCTCGCTGAACTGCTGCGTATTTCACGCGTGTGGCGTCCACGCCGACAGCGTTTCTGCTGCTGCTCTCATCCCTTTCTTTCTACATAGAGTTTACCTTTCATAACGGCCATTTCACTTCATTATAAATGTCATTTATAACCACAAGCCGGTAATTTATTCTTTCATGGAGCCGTGCAAGTCACTTCATTTCCTACAACACTGTCCTGCAAATATTTCAGAATAAAAGCCTCGTGTTAACAAATGAAGGAATTCTGTCCACAGAAAAAAACGCTTGACGGCTTTTATTTTGAAATGAAAACAAGTTTTTTCATGTCCGTGACATATTCTACAGATGTCTAGACATTTAAACTGTAGTAATGTTGCTGATATGATGTCAGTATACAGTCTAAAGATCACTTTCACTGTCTGTTGTTGCTGTGAACCGCGCAGCTCGAGGTAAAATTAGGCGAGACCTCGAATCTCTAGAAGAGACGCAGCCGAGCCGCGCTGTGTGGCCCGGGGCCTAAATTAAATTATTACACGGCTGTGTTGAATACTCGATTCTGATTGGTCAATCACGGCGTTCTGCGGTCTGTTATTTCTGTATAGCAGGCCGTTGCTATGTAGAACAGACCGTTGCTATGGGCGCAGCTCTGATGTCGGACTCTGGCGGACTGTTTTTGCGTCAAAATATTGATTTCTTCAGTAAGTAGCCGTGTAATAAGCGGGATAATGTACAGCTAGCGGGTCATTGTTGTGAAAGAATCCCCTTCAGGGCGATGCAGCATCGCCCTGAAGGGGATTCTTTCACTACAATGACTGGTGCGAGGACCCGCTCATCGCCGCTTGCAGCCTTAATATTTAATTTGTGTTCTTATGTGTTTGTGTTTAACACTTTAGGGCCACTATAGAGCATCTGCGGTGCTTCAGTGCCATCACTCCTGTGAGATCCAATGTGAACAAACTCTTAACTCAGTCCATATTTAAGAACCCTGCAGATTCTGAGAAACTTCTGTTTTCCACACACAGTAATGAGTCCCAGCCGTCGCAGAGAGCCAGAACGCTCTTCACCTCAGCAGCAGAGTGCCAACATCATTCAATCACAATCTGCTCTTAAAGATCGCTGTAACGTGTTGTGGCCTCGACTACCAGGACCGACCAGGAAACCCCAACAAACAGCAGAAGAACACTGTGTGTTTGTGGCATCTCGTGAGCAGAAGTCCATTTGCATCGATGAGGTAATGGAGGGAGTTCTGTGTGTGCTGTTGTGAGGAAACATGAACAAAACTACATTTATTTTCAGAATGAAGGGGAGGAAAGAGTGTGTGTGGTTTGGGTTGTCTCTGGTCTGGTTCTTTGGGGGGGAAACTCTGTCCTGTTATGAACATGTCAGATGTTCTGATGTCATACAAGGACGTGGCACACGTGAAGTACAGACATGCACACAAACTGCCACAACCATACTATAGTATGTCAAATTTTTTTGAGAAAAAAAAGTCATACTATAGTATGTCGAAATTTTTGCAAAAAAAAGTCATACTATAGTATGTCAAATTTTTTGGAGAAAAAAAAGTCATACTATAGTATGTCGACATTTTTTGCGATAAAAAAAGTCATACTATAGTATGTCCAAATTTTTAGGCAAAAAAAAGTCATACTATTTATTGTCGAAAATCTTCATGAAAAATAGTATAGTATGTAGATTAATTTTGTGGAAAAAAAAGTCATACTATAGTATGTCAAATGTTTTTGAGAAAAAAAAAGTCATACTATAGTATGTCGAAATTTTTCATGAAAAAAAACTCATAGTATAGTATGTCGAAAATTTTATATTTTGTATGTCGACATTCTATACTATGACATTTTTTCATGAAAATTTTCGACATACTATAGTATGACTTTTTTTTTCATGAAAATTTTCGACATGAGTTTTTTTTTGGGGGGGAGACTCTGTCCTGTTATGAACATGTCAGATGTTCTGATGTCATACAAGGACGTGGCACACGTGAAGCACAGACATGCACACAAACTGCCACAACCAACCAGACAAGTTCAATGTCATTTATTTGATTTGTTTTCCTGCAGAACCCGGCGTGGACCGAGCCCCGTAAACACTGAGCAAACACAACACCCGCTGAGTTTGGTTTCTTTTGGGATATTTCTTCTTTGCGATGCATTGCTTTTTCCTGGCTTTAGATTTTGAAGGACTTTTGCTGCCTTCCAGACGATTCCGAGGTCGGAATTTTACCCGTTGAAATTTCCAACTTCCGACCTCCAAGTATTCCAGGAGCCTTTACTACGAAGCGAGTTCAACATACCGAGGGTATCTTCTAGTTATCTGGCTTAACTAACCCTAACAAACGCCAGCGCTAAGAGCGCGTTCACATGAAAGGGGCGGGGTTTGCAGCATATGACCAATCACAAACATGGACAAGACTACTGTCAGCACAGCAGCAGATTTTACAAACCAAGAGCAAACTATTATATTAATCAAATACCAAGATGTTAAACACATAAATCAGACTAAAAGTTACTATACTATGACTTTTTTTCATGACATTTTTCGTCATACTGAATGATGAAATGAAAAAGAAAAAAGTGCGTATGTATGTCACAAACATTTTATAATAAAAAGTCAGAGTATATTGTTGTGAATTCTCTCATGCTCTCAAAATGGCAGACTCTGATGGACAGGATCAGCTCATCACAGCCAGACTCAATCATTCCCCTTCCCGATGGCAAAGTACAGACAGGTGTGCTTCAAGCCAGTGAACTCAATCATCCCCTAACCCCTGAATGCCAGTACCAGCAGGTGTGTTTCCAACACTATATCAGGCCTTCTCTCTGCTGCTCCATCCAACCCTCATGCCATGCGTCCCTCCGAACGTAAGCCTCTTATTTTCATCTATGTTCATTTACATTCCATTTTTTTCAAGCCATTTATTTATTACAATTCAGAGCAGCTTGTGATTGTTTATTTTGTTGATGAGTATTTAATTTATATCACTAATTTGATTTATGTACTTATTGCACTGCAGGAACCATGATTTGAATGGTAATAAACCACCTAAACTGCTTTCATAGTCAGATCTCTTTATTTTGAGAACCTTAAGCGGTTGGCTCAGCTCCAGAACCCAAGAAAAGTTATTTATTAAAGGGACTATTTAAAAAAGGCATAGTATAGTCTGTCGATTAATTTGGTGGAAAAAAAACTCAGTTTAAAATTTCGTCAATTTTCAAAAAAGTCATACTATAGCATGACTTTTTTCATGAAAATTTCGAAATTTTAAACTGAGTTTTTTTTCCACCAAATTAATCAACAGACTATACTATGCCTTTTTTCATGAAAATTTTCGACATTCTACACTATGACATTTTTTTACAAATATTTTCGAAAAATTTCACAAAAAAAGTAATACTATAGCATGTCGAAAATATTCGTAAAAAAATGTCATAGTATAGAATGTCGAAAATTTTCATGAAAAAAGGCATAGTATAGTCTGTCGATTAATTAGGTGGAAAAAAAACTCAGTTTAAAATTTCGTCAATTTTCAAAAAAGTCATACTATAGCATGACTTTTTTCATGAAAATTTTTGAAATTTTAAACTGAGTTTTTTTTCCACCAAATTAATCGACAGACTATACTATGCCTTTTTTCATGAAAATTTTCGACATTCTATACTATGATATTTTTTTACGAATATTTTCGACATGCTATAGTATGACTTTTTACATGAAAATTTTCGAAAATATTCGTAAAAAAATGTCATAGTATAGAATGTCGAAAATTTTCATGAAAAAAGGCATAGTATAGTCTGTCGATTAATTTGGTGGAAAAAAAACTCAGTTTAAAATTTCGAATTTTGCATGAAAAAGTCATGCTATAGTATGACTTTTTTGAAAATTGACGAAATTTTAAACTGAGTTTTTTTTCCACCAAATTAATCGACAGACTATACTATGCCTTTTTTCATGAAAATTTTCGACATTCTATACTATGACATTTTTTTTGGGATATTTTCGACATGCTATAGTATGACTTTTTTCATGAAAATTTTCGATATTCTATACTATGACATTTTTTTACGAATATTTTCGACATGCTATAGTATGACTTTTTTCATGAAAATTTTCGAAAATATTCGTAAAAAAATGTCATAGTATAGAATGTCGAAAATTTTCATGAAAAAAGGCATAGTATAGTCTGTCGATTAATTTGGTGGAAAAAAAACTCAGTTTAAAATTTCGTCAATTTTCAAAAAAGTCATACTATAGCATGACTTTTTTCATGAAAATTTCGAAATTTTAAACTGAGTTTTTTTTCCACCAAATTAATCGACAGACTATACTATGCCTTTTTTTTCATGAAAATTATCGACATTCTATACTATGACATTTTTTTACGAATATTTTCGACATGCTATAGTATGACTTTTTTCATGAAAATTTTCGAAAATATTCTTAAAAAAATGTCATAGTATAGAATGTCGAAAATTTTCATGAAAAAAGGCATAGTATAGTCTGTCGCTTAATTTGGTGGAAAAAAAACTCAGTTTAAAATTTCGAATTTTTCATGAAAAAGTCATGCTATAGTATGACTTTTTTGAAAATTGACGAAATTTTAAACTGAGTTTTTTTTCCACCAAATTAATCGACAGACTATACTATGCCTTTTTTCATGAAAATTATCGACATTCTATACTATGACATTTTTTTACGAATATTTTCGAAAATTTTCATGAAAAAGTCATACTATAGCATGTCGAAAATATTCGTAAAAAAATGTCATAGTATAGAATGTCGAAAATTTTCATGAAAAAAGGCATAGTATAGTCTGTCGATTAATTTGGTGGAAAAAAAACTCAGTTTAAAATTTCGTCAATTTTCAAAAAAGTCATACTATAGCATGACTTTTTTCATGAAAATTTCGAAATTTTAAACTGAGTTTTTTTTCCACCAAATTAATCGACAGACTATACTATGCCTTTTTTCATGAAAATTTTCGACATTCTATACTATGACTTTTTTTTACGAATATTTTCGAAAATTTTCATGAAAAAAGTCATACTATAGCATGTCGAAAATATTCGTAAAAAAATGTCATAGTATAGAATGTCGAAAATTTTCATGAAAAAGGGCATAGTATAGTCTGTCGATTAATTAGGTGGAAAAAAAACTCAGTTTAAAATTTCGTCAATTTTCAAAAAAGTCATACTATAGCATGTCTTTTTCATGAAAATTCGAAATTTTAAACTGAGTTTTTTTTCCACCAAATTAATCGACAGACTATACTATGCCTTTTTTCATGAAAATTTTCGACATTCTATACTATGACATTTTTTTACGAATATTTTCGAAATTTTCATGAAAAAGTCATACTATAGCATGTCGAAAATATTCGTAAAAAAATGTCATAGTATAGAATGTCGAAAATTTTCATGAAAAAAGGCATAGTATAGTCTGTCGATTAATTTGGTTGAAAAAAAACTCAGTTTAAAATTTCGTCAATTTTCAAAAAAGTCATACTATAGCATGACTTTATTCATGAAAATTTCGAAATTTTAAACTGAGTTTTTTTTCCACCAAATTAATCGACAGACTATACTATGCCTTTTTTCATGAAAATTTTCGACATTCTATACTATGACATTTTTTTACGAATATTTTCGAAAATTTTCATGAAAAAAGTCATACTATAGCATGTCGAAAATATTCGTAAAAAAATGTCATAGTATAGAATGTCGAAAATTTTCATGAAAAAAGGCATAGTATAGTCTGTCGATTAATTTGGTGGAAAAAAAACTCAGTTTAAAATTTCGTCAATTTTCAAAAAAGTCATACTATAGCATGACTTTTTTCATGAAAATTGACGAAATTTTAAACTGAGTTTTTTTTCCACCAAATTAATCGACAGACTATACTATGCCTTTTTTTCATGAAAATTTTCGACATTCTATACTATGACATTTTTTTATGAATATTTTCGAAAATTTTCATGAAAAAAGTCATGTCGAAAATATTCGTAAAAAAATGTCATAGTATAGAATGTCGAAAATTTTCATGAAAAAAGGCATAGTATAGTCTGTCGATTAATTTGGTGGAAAAAAAACTCAGTTTAAAATTTCGTCAATTTTCAAAAAAGTCATACTATAGCATGACTTTTTTCATGAAAATTTCGAAATTTTAAACTGAGTTTTTTTTCCACCAAATTAATCGACAGACTATACTATGCCTTTTTTCATGAAAATTTTCGACATTCTATACTATGACATTTTTTTACGAATATTTTCGAAAATTTTCATGAAAAAAGTCATACTATAGCATGTCGAAAATATTCGTAAAAAAATGTCATAGTATAGAATGTCGAAAATTTTCATGAAAAAAGGCATAGTATAGTCTGTCGATTAATTTGGTGGAAAAAAAACTCAGTTTAAAATTTCGTCAATTTTCAAAAAAGTCATACTATAGCATGACTTTTTTCATGAAAATTTCGAAATTTTAAACTGAGTTTTTTTTCCACCAAATGAATCGACAGACTATACTATGCCTTTTTTTCATGAAAATTTTCGACATTCTATACTATGACATTTTTTTACGAATATTTTCGAAATTTTCATGAAAAAAGTCATACTATAGCATGTCGAAAATATTCGTAAAAAAATTTCATGGTATAGAATGCCGAAAATGTTCATGAAAAAAGGCATAGTATAGTCTGTCGATTAATTTGGTGGAAAAAAAACTCAGTTTAAAATTTCGTCAATTTTCAAAAAAGTCATACTATAGCATGACTTTTTTCATGAAAATTTCGAAATTTTAAACTGAGTTTTTTTTCCACCAAATTAATCGACAGACTATACTATGCCTTTTTTCATGAAAATTTTCGACATTCTATACTATGACATTTTTTTACGAATATTTTCGAAATTTCATGAAAAAAGTCATACTATAGCATGTCGAAAATATTCGTAAAAAAATGTCATAGTATAGAATGTCGAAAATTTTCATGAAAAAAGGCATAGTATAGTCTGTCGATTAATTTGGTGGAAAAAAAACTCAGTTTAAAATTTCGAAATTTTCATGAAAAAAGTCATGCTATAGTATGACTTTTTTGAAAATTGACGAAATTTTAAACTGAGTTTTTTTTCCACCAAATTAATCGACAGACTATACTATGCCTTTTTTCATGAAAATTTTCGACATTCTATACTATGACATTTTTTTACGAATATTTTCGAAAATTTTCATGAAAAAAGTCATACTATAGCATGTCGAAAATATTCGTAAAAAAATGTCATAGTATAGAATGTCGAAAATTTTCATGAAAAAAGGCATAGTATAGTCTGTCGATTAATTTGGTGGAAAAAAAACTCAGTTTAAAATTTCGTCAATTTTCAAAAAAGTCATACTATAGCATGACTTTTTTCATGAAAATTTCGAAATTTTAAACTGAGTTTTTTTTCCACCAAATTAATCGACAGACTATACTATGCCTTTTTTCATGAAAATTTTCGACATTCTATACTATGACAATTTTTTACGAATATTTTCGAAAATTTTCATGAAAAAAGTCATACTATAGCATGTCGAAAATATTCGTAAAAAAATGTCATAGTATAGAATGTCGAAAATTTTCATGAAAAAAGGCATAGTATAGTCTGTCGATTAATTTGGTGGAAAAAAAACTCAGTTTAAAATTTCGTCAATTTTCAAAAAAGTCATACTATAGCATGACTTTTTTCATGAAAATTTCGAAATTTTAAACTGAGTTTTTTTTCCACCAAATTAATCGACAGACTATACTATGCCTTTTTTCATGAAAATTTTCGACATTCTATACTATGACATTTTTTTACGAATATTTTCGAAAATTTTCATGAAAAAAGTCATACTATAGCATGTCGAAAATATTCGTAAAAAAATGTCATAGTATAGAATGTCGAAAATTTTCATGAAAAAAGGCATAGTATAGTCTGTCGATTAATTTGGTGGAAAAAAAACTCAGTTTAAAATTTCGTCAATTTTCAAAAAAGTCATACTATAGCATGACTTTTTTCATGAAAATTTCGAAATTTTAAACTGAGTTTTTTTTCCACCAAATTAATCGACAGACTATACTATGCCTTTTTTCATGAAAATTTTCGACATTCTATACTATGACATTTTTTTACGAATATTTTCGAAAATTTTCATGAAAAAAGTCATACTATAGCATGTCGAAAATATTCGTAAAAAAATGTCATAGTATAGAATGTCGAAAATTTTCATGAAAAAAGGCATAGTATAGTCTGTCGATTAATTTGGTGGAAAAAAAACTCAGTTTAAAATTTCGTCAATTTTCAAAAAAGTCATACTATAGCATGACTTTTTTCATGAAAATTTCGAAATTTTAAACTGAGTTTTTTTTCCACCAAATTAATCGACAGACTATACTATGCCTTTTTTCATGAAAATTTTCGACATTCTATACTATGACATTTTTTTACGAATATTTTCGAAAATTTTCATGAAAAAAGTCATACTATAGCATGTCGAAAATATTCGTAAAAAAATGTCATAGTATAGAATGTCGAAAATTTTCATGAAAAAAGGCATAGTATAGTCTGTCGATTAATTTGGTGGAAAAAAAACTCAGTTTAAAATTTCGTCAATTTTCAAAAAAGTCATACTATAGCATGACTTTTTTCATGAAAATTTCGAAATTTTAAACTGAGTTTTTTTTCCACCAAATTAATCGACAGACTATACTATGCCTTTTTTCATGAAAATTTTCGACATTCTATACTATGACATTTTTTTACGAATATTTTCGAAAATTTTCATGAAAAAAGTCATACTATAGCATGTCGAAAATATTCGTAAAAAAATGTCATAGTATAGAATGTCGAAAATTTTCATGAAAAAAGGCATAGTATAGTCTGTCGATTAATTTGGTGGAAAAAAAACTCAGTTTAAAATTTCGTCAATTTTCAAAAAAGTCATACTATAGCATGACTTTTTTCATGAAAATTTCGAAATTTTAAACTGAGTTTTTTTTCCACCAAATTAATCGACAGACTATACTATGCCTTTTTTCATGAAAATTTTCGACATTCTATACTATGACATTTTTTTACGAATATTTTCGAAAATTTTCATGAAAAAAGTCATACTATAGCATGTCGAAAATATTCGTAAAAAAATGTCATAGTATAGAATGTCGAAAATTTTCATGAAAAAAGGCATAGTATAGTCTGTCGATTAATTTGGTGGAAAAAAAACTCAGTTTAAAATTTCGTCAATTTTCAAAAAAGTCATACTATAGCATGACTTTTTTCATGAAAATTTCGAAATTTTAAACTGAGTTTTTTTTCCACCAAATTAATCGACAGACTATACTATGCCTTTTTTCATGAAAATTTTCGACATTCTATACTATGACATTTTTTTACGAATATTTTCGAAAATTTTCATGAAAAAAGTCATACTATAGCATGTCGAAAATATTCGTAAAAAAATGTCATAGTATAGAATGTCGAAAATTTTCATGAAAAAAGGCATAGTATAGTCTGTCGATTAATTTGGTGGAAAAAAAACTCAGTTTAAAATTTCGTCAATTTTCAAAAAAGTCATACTATAGCATGACTTTTTTCATGAAAATTTCGAAATTTTAAACTGAGTTTTTTTTCCACCAAATTAATCGACAGACTATACTATGCCTTTTTTCATGAAAATTTTCGACATTCTATACTATGACATTTTTTTACGAATATTTTCGAAAATTTTCATGAAAAAAGTCATACTATAGCATGTCGAAAATATTCGTAAAAAAATGTCATAGTATAGAATGTCGAAAATTTTCATGAAAAAAGGCATAGTATAGTCTGTCGATTAATTTGGTGGAAAAAAAACTCAGTTTAAAATTTCGTCAATTTTCAAAAAAGTCATACTATAGCATGACTTTTTTCATGAAAATTTCGAAATTTTAAACTGAGTTTTTTTTCCACCAAATTAATCGACAGACTATACTATGCCTTTTTTCATGAAAATTTTCGACATTCTATACTATGACATTTTTTTACGAATATTTTCGAAAATTTTCATGAAAAAAGTCATACTATAGCATGTCGAAAATATTCGTAAAAAAATGTCATAGTATAGAATGTCGAAAATTTTCATGAAAAAAGGCATAGTATAGTCTGTCGATTAATTTGGTGGAAAAAAAACTCAGTTTAAAATTTCGTCAATTTTCAAAAAAGTCATACTATAGCATGACTTTTTTCATGAAAATTTCGAAATTTTAAACTGAGTTTTTTTTCCACCAAATTAATCGACAGACTATACTATGCCTTTTTTCATGAAAATTTTCGACATTCTATACTATGACATTTTTTTACGAATATTTTCGAAAATTTTCATGAAAAAAGTCATACTATAGCATGTCGAAAATATTCGTAAAAAAATGTCATAGTATAGAATGTCGAAAATTTTCATGAAAAAAGGCATAGTATAGTCTGTCGATTAATTTGGTGGAAAAAAAACTCAGTTTAAAATTTCGTCAATTTTCAAAAAAGTCATACTATAGCATGACTTTTTTCATGAAAATTTCGAAATTTTAAACTGAGTTTTTTTTCCACCAAATTAATCGACAGACTATACTATGCCTTTTTTCATGAAAATTTTCGACATTCTATACTATGACATTTTTTTACGAATATTTTCGAAAATTTTCATGAAAAAAGTCATACTATAGCATGTCGAAAATATTCGTAAAAAAATGTCATAGTATAGAATGTCGAAAATTTTCATGAAAAAAGGCATAGTATAGTCTGTCGATTAATTTGGTGGAAAAAAAACTCAGTTTAAAATTTCGTCAATTTTCAAAAAAGTCATACTATAGCATGACTTTTTTCATGAAAATTTCGAAATTTTAAACTGAGTTTTTTTTCCACCAAATTAATCGACAGACTATACTATGCCTTTTTTCATGAAAATTTTCGACATTCTATACTATGACATTTTTTTACGAATATTTTCGAAAATTTTCATGAAAAAAGTCATACTATAGCATGTCGAAAATATTCGTAAAAAAATGTCATAGTATAGAATGTCGAAAATTTTCATGAAAAAAGGCATAGTATAGTCTGTCGATTAATTTGGTGGAAAAAAAACTCAGTTTAAAATTTCGTCAATTTTCAAAAAAGTCATACTATAGCATGACTTTTTTCATGAAAATTTCGAAATTTTAAACTGAGTTTTTTTTCCACCAAATTAATCGACAGACTATACTATGCCTTTTTTCATGAAAATTTTCGACATTCTATACTATGACATTTTTTTACGAATATTTTCGAAAATTTTCATGAAAAAAGTCATACTATAGCATGTCGAAAATATTCGTAAAAAAATGTCATAGTATAGAATGTCGAAAATTTTCATGAAAAAAGGCATAGTATAGTCTGTCGATTAATTTGGTGGAAAAAAAACTCAGTTTAAAATTTCGTCAATTTTCAAAAAAGTCATACTATAGCATGACTTTTTTCATGAAAATTTCGAAATTTTAAACTGAGTTTTTTTTCCACCAAATTAATCGACAGACTATACTATGCCTTTTTTCATGAAAATTTTCGACATTCTATACTATGACATTTTTTTACGAATATTTTCGAAAATTTTCATGAAAAAAGTCATACTATAGCATGTCGAAAATATTCGTAAAAAAATGTCATAGTATAGAATGTCGAAAATTTTCATGAAAAAAGGCATAGTATAGTCTGTCGATTAATTTGGTGGAAAAAAAACTCAGTTTAAAATTTCGTCAATTTTCAAAAAAGTCATACTATAGCATGACTTTTTTCATGAAAATTTCGAAATTTTAAACTGAGTTTTTTTTCCACCAAATTAATCGACAGACTATACTATGCCTTTTTTCATGAAAATTTTCGACATTCTATACTATGACATTTTTTTACGAATATTTTCGAAAATTTTCATGAAAAAAGTCATACTATAGCATGTCGAAAATATTCGTAAAAAAATGTCATAGTATAGAATGTCGAAAATTTTCATGAAAAAAGGCATAGTATAGTCTGTCGATTAATTTGGTGGAAAAAAAACTCAGTTTAAAATTTCGTCAATTTTCAAAAAAGTCATACTATAGCATGACTTTTTTCATGAAAATTTCGAAATTTTAAACTGAGTTTTTTTTCCACCAAATTAATCGACAGACTATACTATGCCTTTTTTCATGAAAATTTTCGACATTCTATACTATGACATTTTTTTACGAATATTTTCGAAAATTTTCATGAAAAAAGTCATACTATAGCATGTCGAAAATATTCGTAAAAAAATGTCATAGTATAGAATGTCGAAAATTTTCATGAAAAAAGGCATAGTATAGTCTGTCGATTAATTTGGTGGAAAAAAAACTCAGTTTAAAATTTCGTCAATTTTCAAAAAAGTCATACTATAGCATGACTTTTTTCATGAAAATTTCGAAATTTTAAACTGAGTTTTTTTTCCACCAAATTAATCGACAGACTATACTATGCCTTTTTTCATGAAAATTTTCGACATTCTATACTATGACATTTTTTTACGAATATTTTCGAAAATTTTCATGAAAAAAGTCATACTATAGCATGTCGAAAATATTCGTAAAAAAATGTCATAGTATAGAATGTCGAAAATTTTCATGAAAAAAGGCATAGTATAGTCTGTCGATTAATTTGGTGGAAAAAAAACTCAGTTTAAAATTTCGTCAATTTTCAAAAAAGTCATACTATAGCATGACTTTTTTCATGAAAATTTCGAAATTTTAAACTGAGTTTTTTTTCCACCAAATTAATCGACAGACTATACTATGCCTTTTTTCATGAAAATTTTCGACATTCTATACTATGACATTTTTTTACGAATATTTTCGAAAATTTTCATGAAAAAAGTCATACTATAGCATGTCGAAAATATTCGTAAAAAAATGTCATAGTATAGAATGTCGAAAATTTTCATGAAAAAAGGCATAGTATAGTCTGTCGATTAATTTGGTGGAAAAAAAACTCAGTTTAAAATTTCGTCAATTTTCAAAAAAGTCATACTATAGCATGACTTTTTTCATGAAAATTTCGAAATTTTAAACTGAGTTTTTTTTCCACCAAATTAATCGACAGACTATACTATGCCTTTTTTCATGAAAATTTTCGACATTCTATACTATGACATTTTTTTACGAATATTTTCGAAAATTTTCATGAAAAAAGTCATACTATAGCATGTCGAAAATATTCGTAAAAAAATGTCATAGTATAGAATGTCGAAAATTTTCATGAAAAAAGGCATAGTATAGTCTGTCGATTAATTTGGTGGAAAAAAAACTCAGTTTAAAATTTCGTCAATTTTCAAAAAAGTCATACTATAGCATGACTTTTTTCATGAAAATTTCGAAATTTTAAACTGAGTTTTTTTTCCACCAAATTAATCGACAGACTATACTATGCCTTTTTTCATGAAAATTTTCGACATTCTATACTATGACATTTTTTTACGAATATTTTCGAAAATTTTCATGAAAAAAGTCATACTATAGCATGTCGAAAATATTCGTAAAAAAATGTCATAGTATAGAATGTCGAAAATTTTCATGAAAAAAGGCATAGTATAGTCTGTCGATTAATTTGGTGGAAAAAAAACTCAGTTTAAAATTTCGTCAATTTTCAAAAAAGTCATACTATAGCATGACTTTTTTCATGAAAATTTCGAAATTTTAAACTGAGTTTTTTTTCCACCAAATTAATCGACAGACTATACTATGCCTTTTTTCATGAAAATTTTCGACATTCTATACTATGACATTTTTTTACGAATATTTTCGAAAATTTTCATGAAAAAAGTCATACTATAGCATGTCGAAAATATTCGTAAAAAAATGTCATAGTATAGAATGTCGAAAATTTTCATGAAAAAAGGCATAGTATAGTCTGTCGATTAATTTGGTGGAAAAAAAACTCAGTTTAAAATTTCGTCAATTTTCAAAAAAGTCATACTATAGCATGACTTTTTTCATGAAAATTTCGAAATTTTAAACTGAGTTTTTTTTCCACCAAATTAATCGACAGACTATACTATGCCTTTTTTCATGAAAATTTTCGACATTCTATACTATGACATTTTTTTACGAATATTTTCGAAAATTTTCATGAAAAAAGTCATACTATAGCATGTCGAAAATATTCGTAAAAAAATGTCATAGTATAGAATGTCGAAAATTTTCATGAAAAAAGGCATAGTATAGTCTGTCGATTAATTTGGTGGAAAAAAAACTCAGTTTAAAATTTCGTCAATTTTCAAAAAAGTCATACTATAGCATGACTTTTTTCATGAAAATTTCGAAATTTTAAACTGAGTTTTTTTTCCACCAAATTAATCGACAGACTATACTATGCCTTTTTTCATGAAAATTTTCGACATTCTATACTATGACATTTTTTTACGAATATTTTCGAAAATTTTCATGAAAAAAGTCATACTATAGCATGTCGAAAATATTCGTAAAAAAATGTCATAGTATAGAATGTCGAAAATTTTCATGAAAAAAGGCATAGTATAGTCTGTCGATTAATTTGGTGGAAAAAAAACTCAGTTTAAAATTTCGTCAATTTTCAAAAAAGTCATACTATAGCATGACTTTTTTCATGAAAATTTCGAAATTTTAAACTGAGTTTTTTTTCCACCAAATTAATCGACAGACTATACTATGCCTTTTTTCATGAAAATTTTCGACATTCTATACTATGACATTTTTTTACGAATATTTTCGAAAATTTTCATGAAAAAAGTCATACTATAGCATGTCGAAAATATTCGTAAAAAAATGTCATAGTATAGAATGTCGAAAATTTTCATGAAAAAAGGCATAGTATAGTCTGTCGATTAATTTGGTGGAAAAAAAACTCAGTTTAAAATTTCGTCAATTTTCAAAAAAGTCATACTATAGCATGACTTTTTTCATGAAAATTTCGAAATTTTAAACTGAGTTTTTTTTCCACCAAATTAATCGACAGACTATACTATGCCTTTTTTCATGAAAATTTTCGACATTCTATACTATGACATTTTTTTACGAATATTTTCGAAAATTTTCATGAAAAAAGTCATACTATAGCATGTCGAAAATATTCGTAAAAAAATGTCATAGTATAGAATGTCGAAAATTTTCATGAAAAAAGGCATAGTATAGTCTGTCGATTAATTTGGTGGAAAAAAAACTCAGTTTAAAATTTCGTCAATTTTCAAAAAAGTCATACTATAGCATGACTTTTTTCATGAAAATTTCGAAATTTTAAACTGAGTTTTTTTTCCACCAAATTAATCGACAGACTATACTATGCCTTTTTTCATGAAAATTTTCGACATTCTATACTATGACATTTTTTTACGAATATTTTCGAAAATTTTCATGAAAAAAGTCATACTATAGCATGTCGAAAATATTCGTAAAAAAATGTCATAGTATAGAATGTCGAAAATTTTCATGAAAAAAGGCATAGTATAGTCTGTCGATTAATTTGGTGGAAAAAAAACTCAGTTTAAAATTTCGTCAATTTTCAAAAAAGTCATACTATAGCATGACTTTTTTCATGAAAATTTCGAAATTTTAAACTGAGTTTTTTTTCCACCAAATTAATCGACAGACTATACTATGCCTTTTTTCATGAAAATTTTCGACATTCTATACTATGACATTTTTTTACGAATATTTTCGAAAATTTTCATGAAAAAAGTCATACTATAGCATGTCGAAAATATTCGTAAAAAAATGTCATAGTATAGAATGTCGAAAATTTTCATGAAAAAAGGCATAGTATAGTCTGTCGATTAATTTGGTGGAAAAAAAACTCAGTTTAAAATTTCGTCAATTTTCAAAAAAGTCATACTATAGCATGACTTTTTTCATGAAAATTTCGAAATTTTAAACTGAGTTTTTTTTCCACCAAATTAATCGACAGACTATACTATGCCTTTTTTCATGAAAATTTTCGACATTCTATACTATGACATTTTTTTACGAATATTTTCGAAAATTTTCATGAAAAAAGTCATACTATAGCATGTCGAAAATATTCGTAAAAAAATGTCATAGTATAGAATGTCGAAAATTTTCATGAAAAAAGGCATAGTATAGTCTGTCGATTAATTTGGTGGAAAAAAAACTCAGTTTAAAATTTCGTCAATTTTCAAAAAAGTCATACTATAGCATGACTTTTTTCATGAAAATTTCGAAATTTTAAACTGAGTTTTTTTTCCACCAAATTAATCGACAGACTATACTATGCCTTTTTTCATGAAAATTTTCGACATTCTATACTATGACATTTTTTTACGAATATTTTCGAAAATTTTCATGAAAAAAGTCATACTATAGCATGTCGAAAATATTCGTAAAAAAATGTCATAGTATAGAATGTCGAAAATTTTCATGAAAAAAGGCATAGTATAGTCTGTCGATTAATTTGGTGGAAAAAAAACTCAGTTTAAAATTTCGTCAATTTTCAAAAAAGTCATACTATAGCATGACTTTTTTCATGAAAATTTCGAAATTTTAAACTGAGTTTTTTTTCCACCAAATTAATCGACAGACTATACTATGCCTTTTTTCATGAAAATTTTCGACATTCTATACTATGACATTTTTTTACGAATATTTTCGAAAATTTTCATGAAAAAAGTCATACTATAGCATGTCGAAAATATTCGTAAAAAAATGTCATAGTATAGAATGTCGAAAATTTTCATGAAAAAAGGCATAGTATAGTCTGTCGATTAATTTGGTGGAAAAAAAACTCAGTTTAAAATTTCGTCAATTTTCAAAAAAGTCATACTATAGCATGACTTTTTTCATGAAAATTTCGAAATTTTAAACTGAGTTTTTTTTCCACCAAATTAATCGACAGACTATACTATGCCTTTTTTCATGAAAATTTTCGACATTCTATACTATGACATTTTTTTACGAATATTTTCGAAAATTTTCATGAAAAAAGTCATACTATAGCATGTCGAAAATATTCGTAAAAAAATGTCATAGTATAGAATGTCGAAAATTTTCATGAAAAAAGGCATAGTATAGTCTGTCGATTAATTTGGTGGAAAAAAAACTCAGTTTAAAATTTCGTCAATTTTCAAAAAAGTCATACTATAGCATGACTTTTTTCATGAAAATTTCGAAATTTTAAACTGAGTTTTTTTTCCACCAAATTAATCGACAGACTATACTATGCCTTTTTTCATGAAAATTTTCGACATTCTATACTATGACATTTTTTTACGAATATTTTCGAAAATTTTCATGAAAAAAGTCATACTATAGCATGTCGAAAATATTCGTAAAAAAATGTCATAGTATAGAATGTCGAAAATTTTCATGAAAAAAGGCATAGTATAGTCTGTCGATTAATTTGGTGGAAAAAAAACTCAGTTTAAAATTTCGTCAATTTTCAAAAAAGTCATACTATAGCATGACTTTTTTCATGAAAATTTCGAAATTTTAAACTGAGTTTTTTTTCCACCAAATTAATCGACAGACTATACTATGCCTTTTTTCATGAAAATTTTCGACATTCTATACTATGACATTTTTTTACGAATATTTTCGAAAATTTTCATGAAAAAAGTCATACTATAGCATGTCGAAAATATTCGTAAAAAAATGTCATAGTATAGAATGTCGAAAATTTTCATGAAAAAAGGCATAGTATAGTCTGTCGATTAATTTGGTGGAAAAAAAACTCAGTTTAAAATTTCGTCAATTTTCAAAAAAGTCATACTATAGCATGACTTTTTTCATGAAAATTTCGAAATTTTAAACTGAGTTTTTTTTCCACCAAATTAATCGACAGACTATACTATGCCTTTTTTCATGAAAATTTTCGACATTCTATACTATGACATTTTTTTACGAATATTTTCGAAAATTTTCATGAAAAAAGTCATACTATAGCATGTCGAAAATATTCGTAAAAAAATGTCATAGTATAGAATGTCGAAAATTTTCATGAAAAAAGGCATAGTATAGTCTGTCGATTAATTTGGTGGAAAAAAAACTCAGTTTAAAATTTCGTCAATTTTCAAAAAAGTCATACTATAGCATGACTTTTTTCATGAAAATTTCGAAATTTTAAACTGAGTTTTTTTTCCACCAAATTAATCGACAGACTATACTATGCCTTTTTTCATGAAAATTTTCGACATTCTATACTATGACATTTTTTTACGAATATTTTCGAAAATTTTCATGAAAAAAGTCATACTATAGCATGTCGAAAATATTCGTAAAAAAATGTCATAGTATAGAATGTCGAAAATTTTCATGAAAAAAGGCATAGTATAGTCTGTCGATTAATTTGGTGGAAAAAAAACTCAGTTTAAAATTTCGTCAATTTTCAAAAAAGTCATACTATAGCATGACTTTTTTCATGAAAATTTCGAAATTTTAAACTGAGTTTTTTTTCCACCAAATTAATCGACAGACTATACTATGCCTTTTTTCATGAAAATTTTCGACATTCTATACTATGACATTTTTTTACGAATATTTTCGAAAATTTTCATGAAAAAAGTCATACTATAGCATGTCGAAAATATTCGTAAAAAAATGTCATAGTATAGAATGTCGAAAATTTTCATGAAAAAAGGCATAGTATAGTCTGTCGATTAATTTGGTGGAAAAAAAACTCAGTTTAAAATTTCGTCAATTTTCAAAAAAGTCATACTATAGCATGACTTTTTCATGAAAATTTCGAAATTTTAAACTGAGTTTTTTTTCCACCAAATTAATCGACAGACTATACTATGCCTTTTTTCATGAAAATTTTCGACATTCTATACTATGACATTTTTTTACGAATATTTTCGAAAATTTTCATGAAAAAAGTCATACTATAGCATGTCGAAAATATTCGTAAAAAAATGTCATAGTATAGAATGTCGAAAATTTTCATGAAAAAAGGCATAGTATAGTCTGTCGATTAATTTGGTGGAAAAAAAACTCAGTTTAAAATTTCGTCAATTTTCAAAAAAGTCATACTATAGCATGACTTTTTTCATGAAAATTTCGAAATTTTAAACTGAGTTTTTTTTCCACCAAATTAATCGACAGACTATACTATGCCTTTTTTCATGAAAATTTTCGACATTCTATACTATGACATTTTTTTACGAATATTTTCGAAAATTTTCATGAAAAAAGTCATACTATAGCATGTCGAAAATATTCGTAAAAAAATGTCATAGTATAGAATGTCGAAAATTTTCATGAAAAAAGGCATAGTATAGTCTGTCGATTAATTTGGTGGAAAAAAAACTCAGTTTAAAATTTCGTCAATTTTCAAAAAAGTCATACTATAGCATGACTTTTTTCATGAAAATTTCGAAATTTTAAACTGAGTTTTTTTTCCACCAAATTAATCGACAGACTATACTATGCCTTTTTTCATGAAAATTTTCGACATTCTATACTATGACATTTTTTTACGAATATTTTCGAAAATTTTCATGAAAAAAGTCATACTATAGCATGTCGAAAATATTCGTAAAAAAATGTCATAGTATAGAATGTCGAAAATTTTCATGAAAAAAGGCATAGTATAGTCTGTCGATTAATTTGGTGGAAAAAAAACTCAGTTTAAAATTTCGTCAATTTTCAAAAAAGTCATACTATAGCATGACTTTTTTCATGAAAATTTCGAAATTTTAAACTGAGTTTTTTTTCCACCAAATTAATCGACAGACTATACTATGCCTTTTTTCATGAAAATTTTCGACATTCTATACTATGACATTTTTTTACGAATATTTTCGAAAATTTTCATGAAAAAAGTCATACTATAGCATGTCGAAAATATTCGTAAAAAAATGTCATAGTATAGAATGTCGAAAATTTTCATGAAAAAAGGCATAGTATAGTCTGTCGATTAATTTGGTGGAAAAAAAACTCAGTTTAAAATTTCGTCAATTTTCAAAAAAGTCATACTATAGCATGACTTTTTCATGAAAATTTCGAAATTTTAAACTGAGTTTTTTTTCCACCAAATTAATCGACAGACTATACTATGCCTTTTTTCATGAAAATTTTCGACATTCTATACCAGGCATGGGCAAACTACGGCCCGCGGGCCATATACGGCCCGTTGGGCTTTTTAATCCGGCCCGTCGAATATTGGTAAATCAAATCCTCCAAATTATTGTAAAGACCGCATTCATTTTGCCTTTTTCCTGCAATACTCGGCGTTTCCCACTAGATGGCGCACTCCAGTAAGCTGTTGACCTTTGATGGAGTCTGGTCTATTCTCGTTGACCGTTCACCTTTGACACGGCATTGAACCCTTCTATAACAATGAGTGGACCAAAGAAAAGAAAAGTGGACAGTGAGTGCCGAGTGTTTAATGAGGAGTGGACAGCTAAATATTTTTTCACCGAAGTGCGATCAAAGGCTGTATGTCTTATTTGCCAAGAAACTGTTGCGGTTTTCAAAGAATACAATATCAGCCGCCACTTTTCCACCAAGCATGCTAACTACGCTAGCGAACAGTCAACGCAAGAGCGGGCGGCTACTGCTCAGAGGTTGGCAGCGAATTTAAAGACTCAGCAAAATATTTTTCTCCGACAAACTGCTATTCAAGAGTCAAGCACCAAGGCAAGCTATTTGCTAGCATTCAAATTAGCAAAGGCCAGCAAGCCTTTCTCCGAAGGGGAGTTTTTGAAAGAATGCATGGTAGAGACAGCAGGTCTCTTGTGTCCAGAGAGCCAAAACAAATTTGAAAAAATGAGTTTATCACGCAGGACAGTGACTCGTCGTATCGAACTAATTGACGAAGACTTAGCCAGCGAGTTAAACAAAAAAGCTGAGTCATTTAAGTCATATTCGTTAGCACTGGACGAAAGTAACGACGTAAAAGACACCGCTCAGCTCTTAATTTTTATCAGAGGGATTAACGACAATTTTGAGATAACGGAGGAATTTTTGGCCATGGAATCTCTGAAGGGGACAACACGAGGAGAGGACTTGTATGACAGGGTGTCTGGTGTCATCGAGAGGCTGAAGCTGCCTTGGTGTAAACTTGCCAATGTCACCACAGATGGATCGCCAAACTTAACAGGAAAACACGTCGGGCTGCTGAAAAGAATCCAGGATAAGGTGAAAGAGGAAAACCCTGAGCTGGATGTAATTTTCCTACACTGCATAATCCATCAAGAAGCCCTGTGTAAGTCTGTATTGCAGCTTGATCACGTAGTGAAGCCAGTCGTAAAACTCGTTAACTTTATACGAGCGAGGGGACTTCAGCATCGTCAGTTTATTAAGTTCCTTGAGGAAACTGATGCTGATCACCAGGACTTGCTTTATCACTCTAATGTTCGCTGGTTGAGTTTGGGGAAAGTATGTCAACGAGTGTGGGAGCTCAAAGGGGAGATCAGCTCATTTTTGGAGTTAATCAGGAAAGCTGACGATTTTCCCGAGCTGAGCGACGCAGATTGGCTTTGTGATTTTGCTTTTGCTGTGGACATATTGACACACATGAATGAGCTGAATATTAAGCTACAAGGGAAAGATCAATTTGTGCACGAAATGTACACAAATGTGAGAGCCTTCAAAGCCAAGTTGACTTTATTCTCAAGACAAGTTTCAAACAAATCGTTCGCTCATTTCCCCACACTAGCGACACTGAAAGAGGCCCCTCGACATGTGAAGAAATACCGCAAATCACTGGACGACCTGCACGGAGAATTCTGCCGTCGGTTCTCTGATTTTGAAAAAATTGACAAGTCACTTCAGCTGTTGTCATGTCCCCTGTCACAAGACTATGAAACTGCGCCACAAGAGTTGCAATTGGAACTGATTGATCTTCAATGTGACTCCGTCTTAAAGGAGAAGTTCAACTCCCTTAAACTGGATGAGTTTTATGCTTCACTAAGCGACGCCAAGTTTCCAAACATGAGGAGGATGGCACAGAGGATGCTGGTGTTGTTTGGCTCTACCTATGTGTGTGAGCAGACGTTCAGCGTGATGAACATCAACAAATCACGCCACAGATCCCAGTTAACTGATGAACACCTCAGGTCTGTCCTGAGAATTGCCACAACCAAACTGACACCAAACTTTGATGCACTGGCAAAAAAGGGTGACCAACAACACTGTTCCCACTGAAATTAAATGTAAGTCTTCTTTACTTTTTAGGTAATGTTATCCTTGGTCAAATGAGGTTGCTGTGTTCATTTACTTTTACTTGTATTTTATAACAGTTCACACAAACTACTGGCCCGGCCCGTCGGTCAAATTTTAAAACTCATTGTGGCCCCTGAGCCAAAAAGTTTGCCCACCCCTGTTCTATACTATGACATTTTTTTACGAATATTTTCGAAAATTTTCATGAAAAAAGTCATACTATAGCATGTCGAAAATATTCGTAAAAAAATGTCATATTATAGAATGTCGAAAATTTTCATGAAAAAAGGCATAGTATAGTCTGTCGATTAATTTGGTGGAAAAAAAACTCAGTTTAAAATTTCGTCAATTTTCAAAAAAGTCATACTATAGCATGACTTTTTTCATGAAAATTTCGAAATTTTAAACTGAGTTTTTTTTCCACCAAATTAATCGACAGACTATACTATGCCTTTTTTCATTAAAATTTTCGACATTATATACTATGACATTTTTTTACGAATATTTTCGAAAATTTTCATGAAAAAAGTCATACTATAGCATGTCGAAAATATTCGTAAAAAAATGTCATAGTATAGAATGTCGAAAATTTTCATGAAAAAAGGCAAAGTATAGTCTGTCGATTAATTTGGTGGAAAAAAAACTCAGTTTAAAATTTCGTCAATTTTCAAAAAAGTCATACTATAGCATGACTTTTTTCATGAAAATTTCGAAATTTTAAACTGAGTTTTTTTTCCACCAAATTAATCGACAGACTATACTATGCCTTTTTTCATGAAAATTATCAACATTCTATACTATGACATTTTTTTACGAATATTTTCGAAAATTTTCATGAAAAAAGTCATACTATAGCATGTCGAAAATATTCGTAAAAAAATGTCATAGTATAGAATGTCGAAAATTTTTATGAAAAAAGGCATAGTATAGTCTGTCGATTAATTTGGTGGAAAAAAAACTCAGTTTAAAATTTCGTCAATTTTCAAAAAAGTCATACTATAGCATGACTTTTTTCATGAAAATTTCGAAATTTTAAACTGAGTTTTTTTTCCACCAAATTAATCGACAGACTATACTATGCCTTTTTTCATGAAAATTTTCGACATTCTATACTATGACATTTTTTTACGAATATTTTCGAAAATTTTCATGAAAAAAGTCATACTATAGCATGTCGAAAATATTCGTAAAAAAATGTCATAGTATAGAATGTCGAAAATTTTCATGAAAAAAGGCATAGTATAGTCTGTCGATTAATTTGGTGGAAAAAAAACTCAGTTTAAAATTTCGTCAATTTTCAAAAAAGTCATACTATAGCATGACTTTTTTCATGAAAATTTCGAAATTTTAAACTGAGTTTTTTTTCCACCAAATTAATCGACAGACTATACTATGCCTTTTTTCATGAAAATTTTCAACATTCTATACTATGACATTTTTTTACGAATATTTTCGAAAATTTTCATGAAAAAAGTCATACTATAGCATGTCGAAAATATTCGTAAAAAAATGTCATAGTATAGAATGTCGAAAATTTTTATGAAAAAAGGCATAGTATAGTCTGTTGATTAATTTGGTGGAAAAAAAACTCAGTTTAAAATTTCGTCAATTTTCAAAAAAGTCATACTATAGCATGACTTTTTTCATGAAAATTTCGAAATTTTAAACTGAGTTTTTTTTCCACCAAATTAATCGACAGACTATACTATGCCTTTTTTCATGAAAATTATCGACATTCTATACTATGACATTTTTTTACGAATATTTTCGAAAATTTTCATGAAAAAAGTCATACTATAGCATGTCGAAAATATTCGTAAAAAAATGTCATAGTATAGAATGTCGAAAATTTTCATGAAAAAGGCATAGTATAGTCTGTCGATTAATTTGGTGGAAAAAAAACTCAGTTTAAAATTTCGTCAATTTTCAAAAAAGTCATACTATAGCATGACTTTTTTCATGAAAATTTCGAAATTTTAAACTGAGTTTTTTTTCCATCAAATTAATCGACAGACTATACTATGCCTTTTTTCATGAAAATTTTCGACATTCTATACTATGACATTTTTTTACGAATATTTTCGAAAATTTTCATGAAAAAAGTCATACTATAGCATGTCGAAAATATTCGTAAAAAAATGTCATAGTATAGAATGTCGAAAATTTTCATGAAAAAAGGCATAGTATAGTCTGTCGATTAATTTGGTGGAAAAAAAACTCAGTTTAAAATTTCGTCAATTTTCAAAAAAGTCATACTATAGCATGACTTTTTTCATGAAAATTTCGAAATTTTAAACTGAGTTTTTTTTCCACCAAATTAATCGACAGACTATACTATGCCTTTTTTCATGAAAATTTTCGACATTCTATACTATGACATTTTTTTACGAATATTTTCGAAAATTTTCATGAAAAAAGTCATACTATAGCATGTCGAAAATATTCGTAAAAAAATGTCATAGTATAGAATGTCGAAAATTTTCATGAAAAAAGGCATAGTATAGTCTGTCGATTAATTTGGTGGAAAAAAAACTCAGTTTAAAATTTCGTCAATTTTCAAAAAAGTCATACTATAGCATGACTTTTTTCATGAAAATTTCGAAATTTTAAACTGAGTTTTTTTTCCACCAAATTAATCGACAGACTATACTATGCCTTTTTTCATGAAAATTTTCGACATTCTATACTATGACATTTTTTTACGAATATTTTCGAAAATTTTCATGAAAAAAGTCATACTATAGCATGTCGAAAATATTCGTAAAAAAATGTCATAGTATAGAATGTCGAAAATTTTCATGAAAAAAGGCATAGTATAGTCTGTCGATTAATTTGGTGGAAAAAAAACTCAGTTTAAAATTTCGTCAATTTTCAAAAAAGTCATACTATAGCATGACTTTTTTCATGAAAATTTCGAAATTTTAACTGAGTTTTTTTTCCACCAAATTAATCGACAGACTATACTATGCCTTTTTTCATGAAAATTTTCGACATTCTATACTATGACATTTTTTTACGAATATTTTCGAAAATTTTCATGGAAAAAGTCATACTATAGCATGTCGAAAATATTCGTAAAAAAATGTCATAGTATAGAATGTCGAAAGTTTTCATGAAAAAAGGCATAGTATAGTCTGTCGATTAATTTGGTGGAAAAAAAACTCAGTTTAAAATTTCGTCAATTTTCAAAAAAGTCATACTATAGCATGACTTTTTTCATGAAAATTTCGAAATTTTAAACTGAGTTTTTTTTCCACCAAATTAATCGACAGACTATACTATGCCTTTTTTTTCATGAAAATTATCGACATTCTATACTATGACATTTTTTTACGAATATTTTCGAAAATTTTCATGAAAAAAGTCATACTATAGCATGTCGAAAATATTCGTAAAAAAATGTCATAGTATAGAATGTCGAAAATTTTCATGAAAAAAGGCATAGTATAGTCTGTCGATTAATTTGGTGGAAAAAAAACTCAGTTTAAAATTTCGTCAATTTTCAAAAAAGTCATACTATAGCATGACTTTTTTCATGAAAATTTCGAAATTTTAAACTGAGTTTTTTTTCCACCAAATTAATCGACAGACTATACTATGCCTTTTTTCATGAAAATTATCGACATTCTATACTATGACATTTTTTTACGAATATTTTCGAAAATTTTCATGAAAAAAGTCATACTATAGCATGTCGAAAATATTCGTAAAAAAATGTCATAGTATAGAATGTCGAAAATTTTCATGAAAAAAGGCATAGTATAGTCTGTCGATTAATTTGGTGGAAAAAAAACTCAGTTTAAAATTTCGTCAATTTTCAAAAAAGTCATACTATAGCATGACTTTTTTCATGAAAATTTCGAAATTTTAAACTGAGTTTTTTTTCCACCAAATTAATCGACAGACTATACTATGCCTTTTTTCATGAAAATTTTCGACATTCTATACTATGACATTTTTTTACGAATATTTTCGAAAATTTTCATGAAAAAAGTCATACTATAGCATGTCGAAAATATTCGTAAAAAAATGTCATAGTATAGAATGTCGAAAATTTTCATGAAAAAAGGCATAGTATAGTCTGTCGATTAATTTGGTGGAAAAAAAACTCAGTTTAAAATTTCGTCAATTTTCAAAAAAGTCATACTATAGCATGACTTTTTTCATGAAAATTTCGAAATTTTAAACTGAGTTTTTTTTCCACCAAATTAATCGACAGACTATACTATGCCTTTTTTCATGAAAATTTTCGACATTCTACACTATGACAATTTTTTACGAATATTTTCGAAAATTTTCATGAAAAAAGTCATACTATAGCATGTCGAAAATATTCGTAAAAAAATGTCATAGTATAGAATGTCGAAAATTTTCATGAAAAAAGGCATAGTATAGTCTGTCGATTAATTTTGTGGAAAAAAAACTCAGTTTAAAATTTCGTCAATTTTCAAAAAAGTCATACTATAGCATGACTTTTTTCATGAAAATTTCGAAATTTTAAACTGAGTTTTTTTTCCACCAAATTAATCGACAGACTATACTATGCCTTTTTTCATGAAAATTTTCGACATTCTATACTATGACATTTTTTTACGAATATTTTCGAAAATTTTCATGAAAAAAGTCATACTATAGCATGTCGAAAATATTCGTAAAAAAATGTCATAGTATAGAATGTCGAAAATTTTCATGAAAAAAGGCATAGTATAGTCTGTCGATTAATTTGCTGGAAAAAAAACTCAGTTTAAAATTTCGTCAATTTTCAAAAAAGTCATACTATAGCATGACTTTTTTCATGAAAATTTCGAAATTTTAAACTGAGTTTTTTTTCCACCAAATTAATCGACAGACTATACTATGCCTTTTTTTCATGAAAATTTTCGACATTCTATACTATGACATTTTTTTACGAATATTTTCGAAAATTTTCATGAAAAAAGTCATACTATAGCAAGTCGAAAATATTCGTAAAAAAATGTCATAGTATAGAATGTCGAAAATTTTCATGAAAAAAGGCATAGTATAGTCTGTCGATTAATTTGGTGGAAAAAAAAACTCAGTTTAAAATTTCGTCAATTTTCAAAAAAGTCATACTATAGCATGACTTTTTTCATGAAAATTTCGAAATTTTAAACTGAGTTTTTTTTCCACCAAATTAATCGACAGACTATACTATGCCTTTTTTCATGAAAATTTTCGACATTCTATACTATGACATTTTTTTACGAATATTTTCGAAAATTTTCATGAAAAAAGTCATACTATAGCGTGTCGAAAATATTCATGAAAAAATGTCATAGTATAGAATGTCGAAAACTTTCATGGAAAACGTTAAAGTATAGTATGTAGATTAATTTGGTGGAAAAAAAACTCAGTTTAAAATTTCGAAAATTTTCTTGAAAAAAGACATACTATAGCATGTCGAAAATATTCGTAAAAAAATGTCATAGTATAGAATGTCGAAAATTTTCATGAAAAAAGGCATAGTATAGTCTGTCGATTAATTTGGTGGAAAAAAAACTCAGTTTAAAATTTCGAAAATTTTCATGAAAAAAGTCATACTATAGCATGTCGAAAATTTTCGTGAACAAATGTCGAAAATATTCGTAAAAAATGTCATAGTTCCATTCCATGAAAATTTTCGAAATTCTATAGTATGACTTTCTTTTTCATGAAAATTTTCGACAGGTTTTTTTTCCGTAAAATGAATCTACATACTATACTTTAACATTTTTCATGAAAATTTTCGACATACTATAGTATGACTTTTTTTTTTTCATGAAAATTTTCGACATGAGTTTTTTTTCCACAAAATTAATCTACATACTATACTATGACGTTTTTCATGAACATTTTCGACATTCTATACTGTGGCATTTTTTCATGAAAATTTTCGACATACAATAGTATGACTTTTTTTTGCAAAAAATTTCGACTTACTATAGTATGACTTTTTTTTTTCTCAAAAAAATTTGACATACTATACTATGATATTTTTTCATGAAAATTTTCGACATACTATACTATGACGTTTTCCATGAACATTTTTGACATTCTATAGTATGACATTTTTTCATGAAAATTTTCGACATGCTATAGTTTGACTTTTTTTCTCCAAAAAATTTGACATACTATAGTATGACTTTTTTCATGAAAATTTCGACATACTATACTATGACTTTTTTTATCGCAAAAAATTTCAACAAACTATAGTATGACTTTTTTTTGCAAAAAATTTCAACATAGTATGGTATGCCTTTTTTTTGCAAAAAATTTCGACATACAATACTATGACTTTTTTTCGCAAAAAATGTCAACATACTGTAGTATGACTTTTTTTGCAAAACATGTCAACATACTATAGTATGACTTTTTTTTGCAAAAAATTTCGACATACTATAGTATTACTTTTTTTTGCAAAAAATTTCGACATACTATAGTATTACTTTTTTTTGCAAAAAATTTCGACATACTATAGTATTACTTTTTTTGCAAAAAACGTCGACATACTATAGTATGACTTTTTTTTGCAAAAAATTTCGATATTCTATGGTATTACTTTTTTTTTCGCAAAAAATGTCAACATACGTATGACTTTTTTTTTGCAAAAAAATTCGACATACTATAGTATGAGTTTTTTTATCGCAAAGAATTTCAACATACTATAGTATGATTTTTTTGGGGAAAAAAATTCGACATACAATACTATGACTTTTTTTGCAAAAAATGTCAACATACTATAGTATGACTTTTTTTTGCAAAACATGTCAACATACTATAGTATGGCTTTTTTTTGCAAAAAATTTCGACATACTATAGTATTACTTTTTTTTTCGCAAAAAAATTCGACATTACTATACTATGACTTTATCGCAAAAAATGTCAACATACTATAGTATGACTTTTTTTTGCAAAACATGTCAACATAATATAGTATGACTTTTTTTGCAAAAAACTTCGACATACTATAGTATGACTTTTTTTTGTAAAAAAATTCGACATACTATAGTATTACTTTTTTTCGCAAAAAAATTCGACATTACTATACTATGACTTTTTTTTCGCAAAAAATGTCAACATACTATAGTATGACTTTTTTTTGCAAAAAATTTCGACATACTTTATTATGAGTTTTTTTATCGCAAAGAATTTCAACATACTATAGTATGACTTTTTTTGAAAAAAATTCGACATACAATACTATGACTTTTTTTCTTAAAAAATGTCAATATACTATAGTATGACTTTTTTTTGCAAAAAATTTCGACATACTATAGTATGACTTTTTTTCGCATAAAATGTCGACATACTATACTGAGTTTTTTTTCCACAAAATTAATCGACATACTATACTTTTTTTTACAAAAGACAACGTCGGTCTGCAAACAATAGACTACATTTGATGCAAAGTCTTTAAAGGGAACATTTGAATTATTTAAACCGAGCTGAGGATGCAGGAGTACCGACAGCAGCTTGTAGAGAGCACGTTGACCAGTAACCAGTCATTCCAACCCGTTCTCACTCACAACTCATCAAATGCCACTGATTGGTAAGTTCCCCTCGGCATCTGAGACCGACGCACGGAGTTACTCTTTAGTGACAGTATGTGAAGAACCGGGCTTTCAGCTAACTTCAATGTAAACCCACCCACGTCGTTATTAGACGGTCGGAGCAGTGACGTAGTATTAATAGCGTGAGAGTCCCGTTAGTATCGCGAGTCGTTAGTTCCGTGAGTCCCTTTAGTCGCTAAAATAAAATGTCAATCAAGTTTATTAAATCACTTGACAATTTATCACTCTATTTTCAATTCACGTACATTTTCATCACTTCCCATTATTAATTTGTAAGTATTTTAATAACTTCTATTATTAATTTGTATTTTCATCACTTCCCTTTTCTTTAATTATTTTTTGTTACTTCCACCGTTGAGGTCACTTTTCTTCAATGATAAATGGCAACTTTATGATTTTTTTAATTAATCAAATCACTTGATAATTTATTACTCCATTTTTCATTTCACATCCATACGGCTTAATTTTTCAATTCACGCGCAATTTCATCACCTCCATTTTTATCATTTAATTTCTGTTACTTCCAGCCCTCATAATAAACAGAATGGAGCTCAGTAAACAGATCAAAATAAATAAATAAATGATCTCGTTTTACAATCAGAGGTTTTTTTTCTGTTGGATAAGAAACGTCCTGAAGAGCTTCGTATGATTCAGCAGTAGGTGGAGAGAGCGATCAGATCTGCTAAAGAAAGCACTCTGGGTAATTTAACGCGGAAGTTTTTCTTAACAAATTACAGACACGGACGATTAGCACTGAGGTCAATTATCAGAAATGAGTGTGTGACAGCAGTGAGAGTTAGCTAACAGTAGAGAGGGCGTGACCTCCGAGTCATTTCCCTCAGACGTCCAGCTTGGGAAACAACAAATACAAGACCTGATTGTAATAACAGAGTTTCTTAGAGTGAGGATTCGGACTGTGCACGGCTCAGATGTATTAACAGTTTCTCTCCTTGAGGGTGTTTCTAGAAACATTTAGATGTTTCCTGAGATAACGGAGCGATTGCTCAGGTCAATTTACAATCCAAACTGTTCTTGTCATTGCAGGTTATTAAACCTGTCTGGGAACAGAAAGCCAAACCGGGCCGAGGAAGACAAAGTTGTGCCAAAAGAAAACAAATCCTGCAAAGTCAATTTGACCTGAGAGTTCGGTCCAGTCTGAAGTAACGAATGTGGACAGAAACAACAGACAAGAGGAGAAAAAACTCTGTCATCTCCCTGAGAATCTTTGTCTTGTTCAGTATTAGTAAGGCTGTCAAGTGATTCAAATAGTTAATTGCAAAATCAAATTCAAATGTACCTTAGTACTTGTATTTGATACTCTTAACAAATAACAAAATGACTTTTCGTAAAATATCTTACGAACTATGGTATGAGGATACGTTGACTATACAGCTACGTAAAGCCGAGAGGAGCTGCAGATTCAGATTCACCTCCTTACCTTCATGATAGAATGACAACAGGCAAAAAAAAAAATGGAAATTTGTTGCTTTTATCTCAGAATGCACAGTTGTTGTGAATATTTCAGCTCAGCCGCCCGACTTCATGGATCAGGACTAATAAATCACAAACATCTCATCACTCGTGTTTTAAACCCAAACCCCAAAACGGTGGTGGAGCAGATCGGAGCATTAAAACAATTCTGACCAAAGACACGTTCAGTGTCTCATTTAGTTTTCACTTCCTTTAACTCTCCCTGAAAAACAAATGTTCTTAATCAGCAGCCAGCTGAAGAATGCCAGAGAGAGACATGATGTAGAGTCTGGATATGCTCTGAAGCTGTTCTCATCATGGCTTTAAATGTAAATCGGGTTAACCAGAGTTTCTTTTAAACCACAGAAAGCCATAAAGGGCGTCAGGAACGCCGTGTCGGGTCAGCAGGACGGGATCTGAGGTTCTGTGGTTCGGCCCGGAGGAGACGAAGCCTCCGAACAGCAAACTGATTTACAGTCTTTCATGGAAAACACATTGTGAGCTGCTGAGCTGAGACATTAATGAGGCTTCTTATCTCCTCTACAGCGTTCAGGTCAGAGTTTTACAGACTGGTGTTTTCACTGAGTCACGCTCACCGACCGACTCAGCAAAATGAGACAGTCGAGTCAGAACCAGAACCTGTCATCAATCAATAAATCAGTTAAAGATCAATACTGTGATAGTCAACTAACAATTTACTATAATCATCTCAGCTCCAGAGGAGAGAAACTATCTGGAAGTACTTGGTACACACTAGAAACTATGTAGAACTACTTGGTACACACTAGAAACTCTCTAGAACTACTTGGTACACACTAGAAACTATGTAGAACTACTTGGTACACACTAGAAACTATGTGGAACTACTTGGTACACACTAGAAACTCTCTAGAACTACTTGGTACACACTAGAAACTATGTAGAACTACTTGGTACACACTAGAAACTATCTAGAACTACTTGGTACACTAGAAACTCTCTAGAACTACTTGGTACACACTAGAAACTATCTAGAACTACTTGGTACACACAAGAAACTATGTAGAACTACTTGGTACACACTAGAAACTATCTAGAACTACTTGGTACACACTAGAAACTATCTAGAAGTACTTGGTACACACAAGAAACTCTCTAGAACTACTTGGTACACACAAGAAACTATGTAGAACTACTTGGTACACACTAGAAACTATGTAGAACTACTTGGTACACACTAGAAACTCTCTAGAACTACTTGGTACACACTAGAAACTATGTAGAACTACTTGGTACACACTAGAAACTATGTAGAACTACTTGGTACACACAAGAAACTATCTAGAACTACTTGGTACACACTAGAAACTATATAGATCTACTTGGTACACACTAGAAACTATCTAGAACTACTTGGTACACACTAGAAACTATGTAGAACTACTTGGTACACATACAGTTAAAATTAAATATTTATATATTTTAAATATTACACGATAGATTTGAGGCTTTTCTGCACATACAGTATGTGGCGAGTTGATGTTGTTGGAAGCTGTGAGGCTCAAAAATATCATGTATGGAAAGTTAAAATAATAATTCATTGACTGAAATAGCGATAAATAAAAGTAGGAAATTATTCAAAATAGAAAATAATACAAAAGCATTAATTTAAAATGAGGTCAACTAAACATAACTGACCTATAATTAACCTTAATACAAATAGAGATTTAAACAAAAGATGCACTTACACGCTAATCGAGCTAAAGTCCCAAAATAATTAGATTTAACTACCTTAGAAAAGCCCCTGTTGCACCAGATGGTTTATTCCACTTCCTGTCTCCTTTCAGAGTAAAAGACTCCAGCTGAGGACAGCCCTAAAATAAATGCAAAACTAAATGAATAAATAAAAAATAATTGCAAAAATAAATACATAAATTAAAAAAATAATAAAAATAACAATAATAATATAATAATAATAATAAATAAATAAAGCATAATTAAAGAGAGGAGTAAATAAAGAAAGAAGCAGAAATAGAAAGAAATATATAATATTTATATAAATATATACATACATTTACATAAAGCAGCATATTTGTCCACTCCCATGTTGATAAGAGGATTAAATACTTGATAAATCTCCTTTAAGGTTCATTTAGAACAGATAAATAAATGTGATTAGTTTGAATGATAATTGTGTTTGAAGAAAGAAAACTCTGAACACAGTTTTGTTTCTGGAAGGTGTTTAAAACACTTCACCTGCTCCATCACGTCATCATTATGTGACTTTGTAAAAACATGTGATGGATATTCTCTGTTCAGCATGTTAACATCTCTGCTGGCTGATTTTCATAGAAATGAAGTGAAACTAAAAGCTGCCTGTAAGGAAGAACCTTAAAAACTGATGATGATTTTATAAAACGGTAAATATATTTAACTTATTTTTAAAGAAGTAAATCATGTCCTGACCTGAAAACGTTCAATGAAAAGGCGAAACACTGGCTGAAACTAAACCAAACCTGCGATCACTGATTATTTATTGGGAACTAACATATTTAAATCGACTGTATTGTACGATGTTGTATTATGTGATTTTATGTATGATGTGCTATTCTGTATTTTCTTTTTTATTTTATCTTCTTTTTCTTAAAAGCCTAACCAGGGACAAGGTCTGCAAATTAGCTAGAAGTCCTATATACGTTGCATCGGTTGCACTTTAATTAAGTGTAACAATGCCTATGTATTGTCCCTGTCAAATAAACTAATAAATAAAAAATAAAAAAATTTAAAATGACCGTAATGGGCCGACTCTCAGTTCAGACCTTCAGTTATACAAAGTGTTGTTGTCTGTTTGCTCTGCTGATACAAAGTGCTGCAGCTCATCCTCCGTGTTACCAAACCGGCGCCGGCTTACGTCAGTAACCAACAAAGTAACAGTTTCACCTTCCAGCTGGAGAAACCAGTTTGAGTTACCGGGACTCTGTAGAGAGACTCTTAGACACAGGCTGACCAGATCACAGCTAACCAAATGTGGGACAAAGAGTAGGTTCGTGTACAATGTGGGACAATGTGGGACAATGTGGGACACGTTACCAAGGCTGAGAGGTCGTCTACAGTTCAGATATAATCTCTATCTAACTGAAATAATAAACATTTATATTCTGACTCTTATCTCGTAACATCTCTCGTCATTTTCCCTGTTGGGCGAAGCGAAGCGAAGACGGTGAAATGTTAACCTGTGAACACAGAGCCGTGATGACAGACTTCCTGCTTTCTGCACAGCCGTCGGATAAGAGACAGATTTTACTACGACGGAGTAATAAGTGGTATTATTATGAGAATAAAGTCATAACTTTAGGATAATAAAAGTGGTAATATTATGAGGTCTACTGCAACAGAGTATTTTTGTTATATTTTTATTATATTATATTATTATTATAATACGAACTCATCCTGTCTCTCCTGAGCAGCACCGAAAACTAAAAAAACCCTAAAAACTCAGAAGTTTGATGTATTTAGAAGTACAAGTGAAGTACAAGAAGTACAGAAGAAATAGGTGAAATCTTTGTATTTTGTGTATTAAAACTTCACCCCAAATATGATAATAACTGAGTAGCTTCATAGAAGCTGCATCAGGTGATGTTTTTATTTATGCTAATTTCTATAATATTAAAGGTTGATGGATATTAAATCATTCATCAGTGAGACGTCTCACTGCTGCAGATCAGACTCAACCTGTACCAAGTCATTTTCATTCCAACATGAAACATTTAGACTTTTCTTCTATAAAAACATCCTCCTCTTCCTCCTCCTCCTCCTCCTCCTCCTCCTCCTCCTCCTCCTCCACCTCCTCCTCCTCCTCCTCCACTCTTCCTCCTCCTCCTCCTCCTCCTCCTCCTCCTCCTCCTCCTCCTCCTCCTCCTCCTCCACTCTTCCTCCTCCTCCTCTTCCTCTCTACACAGTGATGAACACCACAGAGCCAACAGGGAAACTTTCATCATGAGGGATAATAACGTCCTAATTGGCTAATTACCAGTCTGGCTAGCTCACCGCTGAAAGGTCGTTAAATTAGTCACCATCATTACAGTGAAACAAGCAGAAAGACGAATATACCCACAGCGGCGCGTGTCCCCCCCCCCCCTCCGCCCACAGAGGTCAGAGGTTAAGGACGGCGTTAGTCATCAGCCGGGTTCAGCGTGGTTCAGTCTGATTCACAACAACAACTCCAGCTGATCTACATCACAGCAGGACGGAGGCGGTTTGGGATGTTCTGATACGCTGTAAACCCCGATCCATCCAAAACTCTACAGGACTGTTAAAATAACATAAAAACGTTATGTTCACTTGACACAAACTCTCAACGCTTGTGAGCTTAACATAATTATGTAAGTTTATTTAACTAAAGCCGATACAGCCTAATTAGTTCAAGGCCAGTTAACAACACATACATTGTGCACTTAGCGATTAATTGGATAGTTGAATGAACTAAAAAAAAATGTAAAAATATGTACTCAATATTTTTATGTTCATATGACAAGTATTTTCTTGTTCAATAATAACATAAAACTGCCACAAATTTATGTTTTTACCAACTTATTATTTTCTAGTACAGATAAATTAGTAAAAATTAGTCAAAGCATCGTTAAATTTAAAGGTTGAGTACAACTTCCATTTCTTTGTTTATGTAACTTAAAATCTTTGAGTAGAAACAAAAACCTAAATATGTGTTTTAATGTTTACATTAATAAAACTTAATGTTAAAATTACATATATTGTTAAGCTCAATGGACAGCATAGAAATGGTGCACTATGTATACATTTTAGTAATTGTTTGAACTTAAAAATTGGTGTAAAAATATCTACTCAGTTGTTTAATGTTTATTTGACAAGTTATCACTTTCTTGTTAAATAAAATGAAAAATTGTGTTCACTTTACATAAAAAAACACATGATTACAACAAGAGTTGCAGAGTTATGCTGTTATTGCTGTCTTAACATAAAACTGCTGCATATTTCTGTTTTTACCAACTTATTATTGTCTAGTACAGATAAATTAGTAAAAATTTGTCAAAGCAATGTTAAATGTAAAGGTTGAGTACAACTTCCATTTCTTTATTTATGAAACTTAAAATATTTGTGTAGAAACAAAAACCTAAATTTGTGTTGTAATGTTTACGTTAATAAAACTTAAATATTTAATGTTAAAATGGAACTTCAAAAAATGTGTCTTACTGAAACCAGCAGGAGGCGGGGCTTAAGGGGCGAGGCTTAAGAAGGCTTCACCGTGGAGGATCGTGCTCCTCAGATAATGAATATTGATGATTTTAGCAGCCTCGCTGTTGTCTCAAGAGCACAAATTATTATCCAGTAAACACAAAATATCATCTTCTTTGCAGAAATTATTATTTTGTTCGGAATCAGTATTATATTGTTTATACAAAATATTCTTTTCACAGTAATTGTTTTCTTCACACAAAATATTATGTTGGCTCAAATTATTATCTTGTTTGTACAAATTATTATCTTGCTTACATTATTTCAGGGCACAAATTTTTATCTTGTTCATACAAAATATTATATTGTTTGAAATGTTGAAATTGTTGAAATTATTATCTTGCTTGCGAACAGTATTATCTAATTTGAACAAAATATTCTTTCCACACAAATAATTGTTTTCTTCGTACAAAATATTATCTTGTTTGCAGAAATTATCTTGTTTGTACAAAGCATTATCCCGCTCACATAAATGATTATGTTCACACAAAATATTATCTTGTACGGAAACAGTATTATGTTGTTCGTACAAAATATTATTCTTTTCACGCAAATTATTGTTTTGTTTGCACAAAATATTATCTTATTTGCAGAAATTATTATCTTAGTTTTATATATATTATTAGTACTATCTAATATGTACAAATTATTATTCTTTTCACACAGATTATTGTTTTCTTTGCACAAATTATCTTGTTTGTACAAATTATTATCTTGTATGGAAACAGTATTAAATTGTTTGAAAAAAATATTCTTTTCATGCAAATTATTGTTTTCTTGGCACAAAATATCTAATTTGCGCAAATCATTAATAATTATAATCCAATGCACAAACGATGAAAAAATTAAATCTTTTGGACTTTCGGGGGCTCCGTACAAACTTCTAACATTATGTTAAACCTACAAATTATTATTTCGTAAATTAGCGATGGATTTGATTCTGTTTTGACCCGATTACAACGACTATTGATCTGCTCAGCAGTTTGGTCCACAGCAAGACAGCCAGCAGTCAGATGAATTCACTATTCATGATCTCCAGAGGATGAATGCTTTAATGACCTGATAATCCTTCCTCTAGCGCCGCCTTCAGGACAAACTTTACATGTTCAGCTCCACTGCTGGTCAGACTGGTAACATGTTCTATAAAACACATTTTAGAAAGACTTTAGACTTCACTGTTTTATCAGTTTTTATATATTTGATGCTTCCTCCAGATTTTATCCAAATATTGTGGAGACTTTAGTTCTTGGTTTTGTTTCATGTTCTTTGTCTCCTAACGTACAGTACACAGGTTACAGGTTACCGACTGGTTCCTGTCCAGTCGTCTATGTTTCCTCTCCTGTAGTCCAGAGGGATTCCTGCTGTCATATCTGTATATTTATTGCTCTTACTCCCCGCCTCCCTGTGCTCCTTAAATCATCTCCTCCCTCGTCCATCTGTACCTGACCTTGTTCTCCCACAGTAAAACATCTAATATACAGCATGTAATGCACAGATATGGATGTGTATATATGCATGTATGGCACCCAAGGAGATTATTTCTGGATAGACTCATCGCTGTTGAGTTTTTCAAACGTCATTTTTGGATGATTTGAGCACCACAGAGTAAATCTAAATTCCTTTCAGCTGCAGCTCAGTTTCAGAGCGCAGAAATCTCAAAACCTAAAAGAATCTCTCACCATTAGGAAGTAGTCAAAAAAACGCAGTGAATGTAGCTTTAACCTGCTGAGACCCGCGACCCCGACCGACTTTACTGTCTTTCAGAGGCTCTAGTAGGCTCAGTTTTAAAGCTAGAGTAAAGCTACTGGTATCTTAGTAAACTATAAAACCTGATGAATCCATCGATACCAACCAGGTCAGACTAGCTGGTCATGAAGGAGGTTAAATAACGCTCCCAATGTGGGCAACATTTTGTCGAGGAAAAAATGGGCATGGCCATATTCAAAGGGGTCCCTTGACCTTTGACCTCCAGAAATGTGAATGAAAATGGGTTCTATGGGTACCCACGAGTCTTTGGCTGTCGCCGTCTTGGTATTTGGTCATCGCCATCTTGGTTTTTGGCTATAATAAGGGGGTTTCTGAGCAGTTTACACAACAGAAGTTCTCGCCATCCAATCGTCGAAAAACGCAATTCTAGCAGAAATCACCAAATGTCAAAGTTTTTGATCCCAAATCACAGCATGTCTTTTTCTCTGGTGTTCCTCAAGGTCTTGGTGTCTTAATGTGGTATTTTGGAGGGATTATTGATCATTTTTATCAATTCTCCAGTGGTAAAAAAATTGTTAAATTTAACACCAAATCTGTGGAACAAATGGTATCAACCCCAAAACAACTCATGAGACATAATAGAGCATGAGGATGACCATCATATACTTCTATCATCATGTTCTATTTCTGATTTATAACTAGAACAACTTGACACACAGAGCTGAGCAGCATCTCAAATTAATCTTCAGGTTCTCAGCTTTCAGATGATGTACACCACTTCTATGTGACATCTACTGTTGACCTGCTATCTCCCCCTAAAGACCCCCTGGACCCCCTAAATAAAGACTGAAACGGGTCTATTGTGGGTCTCAAAGGGTTAATGAACGGACAGTAAAATGATGCAGAATATTCCTTGTTAACTGACTCTCTTACTATCAGTGGCGTTGATATCCTCCGGCCCCGTTCTGTCCTCCACAGCGACACTGGAGACTCAACAGCACTGATAACTCTCAGTTTGACCCTGATCTCAAGGCTGCTGGTTTGTTATTCTGTAAAAATACCAGCAGATTTACAGTTTGTTTTTAATGAGCGACTGTATATTTATAATGTAATAAACATCAGTGTTTACAGCTGCTTTCACTTCTGTTATATAATTAAAACTGCTGTGATGCCGACAAACGGAAAGATTCAGATAGAGAAAACAAAATACTTTTATTACTAGTTTCTTTATTTCTTATTGATTATCAAAATGTGTTTGATAAACTTTTTACTTTAAATCATTCTGAAGATGAATTTACTGCAAATGCAAGTATGGAATCATAAGTACTTTGTTTTACTCTTTATAGTTCGGGCTGTCAAAATCATTTTAACGCCACTAAATTCTTTAATGCATTAACACAACTTGTTATTTTTTGGTTGTAGAGGCTCAGTTTTAAAGCTAAAACTACGGCAGTGGTGTAAGTTAAATACGGAGGTTACCTAACAAGTCAACGATTAATAATGTATTATAAAAGGAAGTATAGAAGAAGAAAGTATTAGTACCATAAGTACGACTACGACCACAGCTAGTAAATGTACTCGAGTTACTTTCACCGTTGGACTGAGGATGGAGAGACAGTGAAGGGTAGACGGAGACAGACAGACTGATGGAGGCTGATGGATAAAAACCTGGACGTCACAGTAAAATGTGACCTTCAGTCAGAGTCTCCTTGGGAACTGAGCCGAGAGACAGAGAACAAAAACCTTCACCAGAAGTCTCAACGCTCAACAAACTGCTTAAAGACTATGAGCTCCACCTTTACCAGCTGCAACATTCAAGTGATCAACAAATAAAATATCCCCAAAAATTAGTAAAATACCCAAGAAATATTAGTAATAAAAAAATACTAAAATATCTCCAACAATATTAGTAAAGTATTAGACCAAAAAAATGTAAAACATCATAAATAATCTCAGTAAAATTTCCGAAAAATAAAAAAAATATTAATAAATAATCAGACAAAAATTTGTAAAATATGGAAAATAGCAAAATATCCCAAAAATAATTAAAATGAGCTCCGCCTTTACCAGCTGCAACATTAAAGTGATGAATGAATAAAATATCCCCAAATTATTATTAAAATACCCAAGGAATATTAGTAATAAAATAAAATAGTAAAATATCCCAAAATTATTAGTAAAATATCAGAAAAATATTAATGAATTAATCAGAGAAAAATTTGTAAAATATGCAAAAAAAGAATTCACGAAATATCCCAAAAATAATTAAAATGAGCTCTGCTTTACCAGCTGCTACATTAAAGTGATGAACGGATAAAATATCCCCAAAATATTAGCAAATTATCAGACAAAATTTTTTTAAAAATCCTTAGTAATATCAGTAAAATATCCAAAAAAATATTGATAAAATATAATTAAAATATATTTTAAGTATCGGAATAATATTAATAAATTAATCAGATTTTTTTTTTTTAAATATGCAAAAAAAAAGTAATTGCAAAATATCCCAAAAATAATTAAAATGAGCTCCGCCTTTACCAGCTGCAACGTTAGTGATGAACAAATGAAATATCCCAAAAAATATTAGTAAAATACCCAAGAAATATTAGTAATATAATAAAATAGTAAAATATCCCTAAAAATATCTGTTAAGTATCAGACAAAGAAATTCACACCTGAACAATAAGACAGCGAACTGAAGTAGAATATCCAGAGTGATGAGAGACGGAGGGAGAGCCTGTGAAGCAGACGGTGTTCATTCATCATCCTGCTGCTGAAAGGCCAGCCAACACATTCCTGCTCACACACACACACACACACACACACACACACACACACACACACACACTGTGTTGTGTGTCGTCTGTTTAATTTCCTGGCCTGCTATCGTTTTACTCTGCAGAGTCGTCAAAATAGGATTAGAGCGTCTAATAAAGGATGAGGAAATGTCTCCGCGGGGCGACACAGTGTAACACCTCAGGAGTCTTCAGCGTGATCGTCTGCTCAGTTTCCTCTGGATTAATAAACACCTGAACGCTTATATAACCTCACAGCTTCACGTCAAACACTCTCTCCGTATCTGTCTGAAGTTTTAAGCATCAGACGGAGGAATGTGATAGGCCGAGAGCCCTGTCAATCAAGACAAACACCTCTCCAACTGTACGACACTCTTTACCTTCTGATTCCGCTTCCTGACGTCCTCCAGCTGCCGTCCTCCGTCCTCCAGCCGCCTTCCTCCAGCTGCCGTCCTCCAGCTGCCGTCCTCCGTCCTCCAGCCGCCGTCCTCCAGCTGCCGTCCTCCGTCCTCCAGCCGCCGTCCTCCAGCTGCCGTCCTCCAGCCGCCGTCCTCCAGCTGCCGTTCTCCAGCTGCAGAGCTGAAAAATGATAAAAATCCATCATCAGGTTTACAAGTCAAATTTCATCCAGATTTTAACTGAATTTACATTAAGTGATGAATATAAAACGTGACTGAATTCTTGTTTCCATCCTCTGCTGTTGAGTGAATATCAGTATCAGAATAACATCTATGACAAAGTCAGACTAGCTTGTCGTGAAGGAGGTTAAATAACGCTCCAAACTTGCACTAACTTTTGGCGAGGAAAAACTGTCATGGTCAATTTCAAAGGGGTCCCTTGACCTCTGACCTCCAGATATGTGAATGTAAATGGGTTCTCTGGGTACCCACGAGTCTCCCCTTTACAGACATGCCCACTTTATGATAATCACATGCAGTTTAAATGTGTTATTTTCTCCTATTCTAAAATGGTGTATCTGAATATTTCTGCATACTGGGGTCCATAAACAGTGTTGAATTCCATAACGTGGGTATCAGACATAATCAGACAAAAATTTGTAAAATATGCGAAAGATTTATTCGCAAAATATCCCCAAAATATTAGTTAAATATCAAAGAAATAATAGTAATATAAAAATAGTAAAATAACCCCAAAATATATTAGTATTAGTAGTAAAATATCTGAAGAAATATTAATAAAATATCAGAAAAATATTTGTAAAATATCCATGAAATATTAGTTACATAAAAAAATAGTAAAATATCCCAAAATATTAGTAATGTATCAGAAAAAAACATGTAAAATATCCTAAATAATATCAGTAAAATATCTGAAAAAATATTCATAAAATAACATAAAAATATAAAATCAATATCAGAAAACAATTAATCAATTAATCAGGCAAAAAAAGTAAAATATGCGAAAAACATTATTTGCAAAATATCCAAAAAATATTAGTAAAATATCCAAGGAATTTCCATAATATAAAAATAGTAAAATATCCCAAAAATATTAGTTGAGTATTAAACAAGAAACATTTTTAATATCTTAAATAATATCAATAAAATATCTGGGAAAAAAATGTAAAATATAATAAAAAATATAAATTAAATATCAGAAAATTATTAATAAATTAATCAGACATAAATAGTAAAATATGCGAAAAAAGTATTCGCAAAATATTCCAAAAATATTAGTTAAATGTCCAAGAAATATTAGTAATATAAAATAGTAAAATAACCCCAAAAATATTAGTAAAGTATCAGACAAAAAAATTAAATATCCTAAATAATATCAATAAAATATCTGGGGCATATTTTTTTTAAATATCATAAAAATATAAGTTAAATATCAGAAACATATTAATAAATTAATCAGACAAAAAATTAGTAAAATATGCAAAAACATTATTTTCCAAAATATCCCCAAAATAATTAAAAGTAGCTCCACCTTTACCAGCTGCAACATTAAAGCGATGAACAGATCATATAGATTATTCTGCAGAATGAGGACTTTTGGTTCTTTAAGTATATTTTGATGATGATACTTCTTTACTTTTACCTGAGGAATATTTTGAATGCAGGACTTTTACTCCACTGGGATATTACTTTTACTGCAGTAAAACATCAGAGTACTTCTTCCACAGCTGTAATTTGCAGCGTTTCCTCTCAGGACCGCTGAATGTTCATTTTAGAGCATCAGATTTATTTCAGACCTCGCTGACAGAAAGGAAACAGACGTGATGATGTTAATGTGAACCTATTGTTATGAACACAGAGAACTGTCCTGGCTACCCGTCTGATGTGCGTCATCCTCATTTATGTTTAAATATATTGATCTGAAGAATTACTGTAGTGCGTCAGAGTGATTACCTTCTTCACAAGTCAAAATAGCTATTATTACACAGCGAGTGTTTGATATAAAGGGAGATAGACTCCAGTAAATAACCTTCGTCAGAGAACTCGTTAACCTGGAACTCTTCAGCTGCACTACACCGCTGTTTTATACTTTTGTACTACTGGAGTACTGCTACAACTTGTTCTGTTAGTACTGTACTGTTACTTATATTACTGCGACCGTCCCCCCATCACAGTAACCTCCTACCATCACAGTAACACCCTACCATCACAGTAACACCCTACCATCACAGTAACACCCTACCATCACAGTAACACCCTACCATCACAGTAACACCCTACCATCACAGTAACACCCTACCATCACAGTAACACCCTACCATCACAGTAACACCCCACCATCACAGTAACACCCCACCATCACAGTAACACCCTACCATCACAGTAACACCCTACCATCACAGTAACACCCTACCATCACAGTAACCTCCTACCATCACAGTAACACCCTACCATCACAGTAACACCCTACCATCACAGTAACACCACACCATCACAGTAACACCCTACCATCACAGTAACACCCCACCATCACAGTAACACCCCACCATCACAGTAACACCCCACCATTACAGTAACACCCTACCATCACAGTAACACCCTACCATCACAGTAACACCCTACCATCACAGTAACGCCCCACCATCACAGTAACACCCTACCATCACAGTAACACCCTACCATCACAGTAACGCCCCACCATCACAGTAACACCCCACCATCACAGTAACACCCTACCATCACAGTAACACCCTACCATCACAGTAACACCCTACCATCACAGTAACACCCTACCATCACAGTAACACCCTACCATCACAGTAACGCCCCACCATCACAGTAACACCCTACCATCACAGTAACACCCCACCATCACAGTAACACCCTACCATCACAGTAACCCCCAACCATCACAGTAACACCCCACCATCACAGTAACACCCACCATCACAATAACACCCACCATCACAGTAACACCCTACCATCACAGTAACGCCCCACCATCACAGTAACACCCTACCATCACAGTAACACCCCACCATCACAGTAACACCCCACCATCACAGTAACACCCTACCATCACAGTAACGCCCCACCATCACAGTAACACCCTACCATCACAGTAACGCCCCACCATCACAGTAACACCCCACCATCACAGTAACACCCTACCATCACAGTAACACCCTACCATCACAGTAACACCCCACCATCACAGTAACACCCTACCATCACAGTAACGCCCCACCATCACAGTAACACCCTACCATCACAGTAACGCCCCACCATCACAGTAACACCCTACCATCACAGTAACACCCCACCATCACAGTAACACCCTACCATCACAGTAACACCCTACCATCACAGTAACACCCCACCATCACAGTAACACCCTACCATCACAGTAACACCCACCATCACAGTAACACCCACCATCACAGTAACCCCCTACCATCACAGTAACACCCTACCATCACAGTAACACCCTACCATCACAGTAACACCCTACCATCACAGTAACACCCCACCATCACAGTAACACCCCACCATCACAGTAACACCCTACCATCACAGTAACACCCCACCATCACAGTAACACCCTACCATCACAGTAACACCCTACCATCACAGTAACACCCCACCATCACAGTAACACCCTACCATCACAGTAACACCCTACCATCACAGTAACCTCCTACCATCACAGTAACACCCTACCATCACAGTAACACCCTACCATCACAGTAACACCCCACCATCACAGTAACACCCTACCATCACAGTAACACCCTACCATCACAGTAACACCCTACCATCACAGTAACACCCCACCATCACAGTAACACCCACCATCACAGTAACACCCCACCATCACAGTAACACCCTACCATCACAGTAACACCCTACCATCACAGTAACACCCTACCATCACAGTAACACCCTACCATCACAGTAACACCCCTACCATCACAGTAACACCCTACCATCACAGTAACCCCTACCATCACAGTAACACCCTACCATCACAGTAACACCCCACCATCACAGTAACACCCTACCATCACAGTAACACCCTACCATCACAGTAACACCCTACCATCACAGTAACACCCTACCATCACAGTAACACCCTACCATCACAGTAACACCCTACCATCACAGTAACACCCTACCATCACAGTAACACCCACCATCACAGTACACCACCTCACAGTAACACCCACCTCACAGTAACACCCTACCATCACAGTAACACCCTACCATCACAGTAACACCCTACCATCACAGTAACCACCTACCATCACAGTAACACCCTACCATCAGTAACACCCCACCATCACAGTAACACCCCACCATCACAGTAACACCCTACCATCACAGTAACACCCTACCATCACAGTAACACCCTACCATCACAGTAACACCCTACCATCACAGTAACACCCCACCATCACAGTAACACCCTACCATCACAGTAACACCCCACCATCACAGTAACACCCTACCATCACAGTAACACCCTACCATCACAGTAACACCCCACCATCACAGTAACACCCTACCATCACAGTAACACCCCACCATCACAGTAACACCCCACCATCACAGTAACACCCTACCATCACAGTAACACCCTACCATCACAGTAACACCCTACCATCACAGTAACACCCACCATCACAGTAACACCCTACCATCACAGTAACACCCACCATCACAGTAACACCCCACCATCACAGTAACACCCCTACCATCACAGTAACACCCTACCATCACAGTAACACCCTACCATCACAGTAACACCCCACCATCACAGTAACACCCCACCATCACAGTAACACCCTACCATCACAGTAACACCCTACCATCACAGTAACACCCTACCATCACAGTAACACCCTACCATCACAGTAACACCCTACCATCACAGTAACACCCTACCATCACAGTAACACCCCTACCATCACAGTAACACCCCACCATCACAGTAACACCCCACCATCACAGTAACACCCACCATCACAGTAACACCCTACCATCACAGTAACACCCCACCATCACAGTAACACCCTACCATCACAGTAACACCCTACCATCACAGTAACACCCTACCATCACAGTAACAACCTACCATCACAGTAACTCCCTACCATCACAGTAACTCCCCACCATCACAGTAACACCCTACCATCACAGTAACACCCTACCATCACAGTAACACCCCACCATCACAGTAACACCCTACCATCACAGTAACACCCTACCATCACAGTAACACCCTACCAACACAGTAACACCCTACCATCACAGTAACAACCTACCATCACAGTAACACCCTACCATCACAGTAACACCCCACCATCACAGTAACACCCACCATCACAGTAACACCCTACCATCACAGTAACACCCTACCATCACAGTAACACCCTACCATCACAGTAACACCCCACCATCACAGTAACACCCTACCATCACAGTAACACCCTACCATCACAGTAACACCCTACCATCACAGTAACACCCTACCATCACAGTAACACCCTACCATCACAGTAACACCCTACCATCACAGTAACACCCCACCATCACAGTAACACCCCTACCATCACAGTAACACCCTACCATCACAGTAACCTCCTACCATCACAGTAACACCCTACCATCACAGTAACACCCTACCATCACAGTAACACCCTACCATCACAGTAACACCCTACCATCACAGTAACACCCTACCATCACAGTAACGCCCCACCATCACAGTAACACCCTACCATCACAGTAACACCCTACCATCACAGTAACACCCACCATCACAGTAACACCCTACCATCACAGTAACACCCACCATCACAGTAACACCCCACCATCACAGTAACACCCTACCATCACAGTAACGCCCCACCATCACAGTAACACCCTACCATCACAGTAACACCCTACCATCACAGTAACACCCCACCATCACAGTAACACCCTACCATCACAGTAACACCCACCATCACAGTAACACCCTACCATCACAGTAACACCCCACCATCACAGTAACACCCACCATCACAGTAACACCCTACCATCACAGTAACCTCCTACCATCACAGTAACACCCTACCATCACAGTAACACCCTACCATCACAGTAACACCCTACCATCACAGTAACACCCTACCATCACAGTAACACCCCACCATCACAGTAACTCCCTACCATCACAGTAACCTCCTACCATCACAGTAACACCCTACCATCACAGTAACACCCCACCATCACAGTAACACCCTACCATCACAGTAACACCCTACCATCACAGTAACACCCCACCATCACAGTAACACCCTACCATCACAGTAACACCCTACCATCACAGTAACACCCTACCATCACAGTAACACCCAACCATCACAGTAACACCCCACCATCACAGTAACACCCTACCATCACAGTAACACCCTACCATCACAGTAACACCCTACCATCACAGTAACACCCTACCATCACAGTAACACCCTACCATCACAGTAACACCCTACCATCACAGTAACACCCTACCATCACAGTAACACCCTACCATCACAGTAACACCCTACCATCACAGTAACCCCTACCATCACAGTAACACCCCACCATCACAGTAACACCCTACCATCACAGTAACACCCTACCATCACAGTAACACCCTACCATCACAGTAACACCCTACCATCACAGTAACACCCTACCATCACAGTAACCTCCTACCATCACAGTAACACCCTACCATCACAGTAACACCCTACCATCACAGTAACACCCTACCATCACAGTAACACCCTACCATCACAGTAACACCCTACCATCACAGTAACACCCTACCATCACAGTAACACCCTACCATCACAGTAACACCCTACCATCACAGTAACACCCCACCATCACAGTAACACCCTACCATCACAGTAACACCCTACCATCACAGTAACACCCTACCATCACAGTAACACCCCACCATCACAGTAACACCCCACCATCACAGTAACACCCACCATCACAGTAACACCCTACCATCACAGTAACACCCACCATCACAGTAACACCCCACCATCACAGTAACACCCTACCATCACAGTAACACCCTACCATCACAGTAACACCCTACCATCACAGTAACACCCTACCATCACAGTAACACCCTACCATCACAGTAACACCCCACCATCACAGTAACACCCTACCATCACAGTAACACCCACCATCACAGTAACACCCCACCATCACAGTAACACCCTACCATCACAGTAACACCCTACCATCACAGTAACACCCTACCATCACAGTAACACCCCTACCATCACAGTAACACCCCACCATCACAGTAACACCCTACCATCACAGTAACACCCCTACCATCACAGTAACACCCACCATCACAGTAACACCCTACCATCACAGTAACACCCTACCATCACAGTAACACCCTACCATCACAGTAACACCCTACCATCACAGTAACACCCTACCATCACAGTAACACCCTACCATCACAGTAACACCCCACCATCACAGTAACACCCTACCATCACAGTAACACCCTACCATCACAGTAACACCCTACCATCACAGTAACACCCTACCATCACAGTAACACCCTACCATCACAGTAACACCCCACCATCACAGTAACACCCTACCATCACAGTAACACCCTACCATCACAGTAACACCCTACCATCACAGTAACACCCTACCATCACAGTAACACCCCACCATCACAGTAACACCCTACCATCACAGTAACACCCTACCATCACAGTAACACCCCACCATCACAGTAACACCCTACCATCACAGTAACACCCTACCATCACAGTAACACCCTACCATCACAGTAACACCCTACCATCACAGTAACACCCACCATCACAGTAACACCCCACCATCACAGTAACACCCTACCATCACAGTAACACCCTACCATCACAGTAACACCCCTACCATCACAGTAACACCCTACCATCACAGTAACACCCTACCATCACAGTAACACCCCACCATCACAGTAACACCCTACCATCACAGTAACACCCCTACCATCACAGTAACACCCTACCATCACAGTAACACCCTACCATCACAGTAACACCCTACCATCACAGTAACACCCTACCATCACAGTAACACCCTACCATCACAGTAACACCCCACCATCACAGTAACACCCTACCATCACAGTAACACCCCTACCATCACAGTAACACCCTACCATCACAGTAACACCCACCATCACAGTAACACCCTACCATCACAGTAACACCCCACCATCACAGTAACACCCTACCATCACAGTAACACCCTACCATCACAGTAACACCCTACCATCACAGTAACACCCTACCATCACAGTAACACCCTACCATCACAGTAACACCCTACCATCACAGTAACACCCTACCATCACAGTAACACCCTACCATCACAGTAACACCCTACCATCACAGTAACACCCTACCATCACAGTAACACCCTACCATCACAGTAACACCCTACCATCACAGTAACACCCTACCATCACAGTAACACCCTACCATCACAGTAACACCCTACCATCACAGTAACACCCTACCATCACAGTAACACCCCTACCATCACAGTAACACCCTACCATCACAGTAACACCCACCATCACAGTAACACCCTACCATCACAGTAACACCCTACCATCACAGTAACACCCTACCATCACAGTAACACCCACCATCACAGTAACACCCTACCATCACAGTAACACCCCACCATCACAGTAACACCCACCATCACAGTAACACCCTACCATCACAGTAACACCCTACCATCACAGTAACACCCCACCATCACAGTAACACCCTACCATCACAGTAACACCCCACCATCACAGTAACACCCTACCATCACAGTAACACCCTACCATCACAGTAACACCCTACCATCACAGTAACACCCTACCATCACAGTAACACCCCACCATCACAGTAACACCCCACCATCACAGTAACACCCCACCATCACAGTAACACCCTACCATCACAGTAACACCCTACCATCACAGTAACACCCTACCATCACAGTAACACCCTACCATCACAGTAACACCCTACCATCACAGTAACACCCTACCATCACAGTAACACCCTACCATCACAGTAACACCCTACCATCACAGTAACTCCCCACCATCACAGTAACACCCTACCATCACAGTAACGCCCCACCATCACAGTAACACCCCTACCATCACAGTAACACCCCACCATCACAGTAACACCCCACCATCACAGTAACACCCTACCATCACAGTAACACCCCACCATCACAGTAACACCCCACCATCACAGTAACACCCTACCATCACAGTAACACCCTACCATCACAGTAACACCCTACCATCACAGTAACACCCTACCATCACAGTAACACCCCACCATCACAGTAACACCCTACCATCACAGTAACACCCCCACCATCACAGTAACACCCTACCATCACAGTAACACCCTACCATCACAGTAACACCCCACCATCACAGTAACACCCTACCATCACAGTAACACCCCACCATCACAGTAACACCCCACCATCACAGTAACACCCCACCATCACAGTAACACCCCACCATCACAGTAACACCCTACCATCACAGTAACACCCTACCATCACAGTAACACCCAACCATCACAGTAACACCCTACCATCACAGTAACACCCTACCATCACAGTAACCCCCTACCATCACAGTAACACCCTACCATCACAGTAACACCCCACCATCACAGTAACACCCTACCATCACAGTAACACCCTACCATCACAGTAACACCCCACCATCACAGTAACACCCCACCATCACAGTAACACCCTACCATCACAGTAACACCCTACCATCACAGTAACACCCCACCATCACAGTAACACCCCACCATCACAGTAACACCCTACCATCACAGTAACACCCTACCATCACAGTAACACCCCACCATCACAGTAACACCCTACCATCACAGTAACACCCTACCATCACAGTAACACCCCACCATCACAGTAACGCCCCCCCATCACAGTAACACCCTACCATCACAGTAACACCCTACCATCACAGTAACACCCTACCATCACAGTAACACCCTACCATCACAGTAACGCCCTACCATCACAGTAACCTCCTACCATCACAGTAACGCCCCCCCATCACAGTAACACCCTACCATCACAGTAACGCCCTACCATCACAGTAACACCCCACCATCACAGTAACACCCTACCATCACAGTAACGCCCTACCATCACAGTAACCTCCTACCATCACAGTAACACCCCACCATCACAGTAACGCCCTACCATCACAGTAACCTCCTACCATCACAGTAACGCCCCCCCATCACAGTAACACCCTACCATCACAGTAACACCCTACCATCACAGTAACACCCTACCATCACAGTAACACCCCACCATCACAGTAACACCCCACCATCACAGTAACGCCCCCAATCACAGTAACCTCCTACCATCACAGTAACACCCTACCATCACAGTAACACCCCACCATCACAGTAACACCCTACCATCACAGTAACACCCTACCATCACAGTAACACCCCACCATCACAGTAACACCCCACCATCACAGTAACACCCCACCATCACAGTAACACCCCACCATCACAGTAACACCCCACCATCACAGTAACACCCCACCATCACAGTAACACCCTACCATCACAGTAACACCCCACCATCACAGTAACACCCCACCATCACAGTAACACCCCACCATCACAGTAACACCCTACCATCACAGTAACACCCTACCATCACAGTAACACCCTACCATCACAGTAACACCCTACCATCACAGTAACACCCTACCATCACAGTAACACCCTACCATCACAGTAACACCCCACCATCACAGTAACACCCCACCATCACAGTAACACCCTACCATCACAGTAACACCCCACCATCACAGTAACACCCTACCATCACAGTAACACCCTACCATCACAGTAACACCCTACCATCACAGTAACACCCTACCATCACAGTAACACCCCACCATCACAGTAACACCCTACCATCACAGTAACACCCCACCATCACAGTAACACCCTACCATCACAGTAACACCCTACCATCACAGTAACACCCTACCATCACAGTAACACCCCACCATCACAGTAACACCCCACCATCACAGTAACACCCACCATCACAGTAACACCCACCATCACAGTAACACCCACCATCACAGTAACACCCTACCATCACAGTAACACCCTACCATCACAGTAACACCCCACCATCACAGTAACACCCGACCATCACAGTAACACCCTACCATCACAGTAACACCCTACCATCACAGTAACACCCTACCATCACAGTAACACCCTACCATCACAGTAACACCCCACCATCACAGTAACACCCTACCATCACAGTAACACCCTACCATCACAGTAACACCCTACCATCACAGTAACACCCTACCATCACAGTAACACCCCACCATCACAGTAACACCCCACCATCACAGTAACACCCCACCATCACAGTAACACCCTACCAT
>CAKAOJ020000229.1:790000-792500 GCA_916701645.2 Sebastolobus alascanus
GTTCTCTCTGTATGTGTGTTGTGATGTTTGTAACTCAGTGTTCCAGTTCGACTGAAGCAGATCAAACTTTAACTTGTACAATTATTATTAGTATTAGTATTATTTATTAATTCAACAGGAGCTCTGTGTTTTTACTTCATTACTGTCAGACTTTAATCTGGTGCAGAGTGAGACCTCTCAACGACAACAAACTGAAGAAAAAAAATATCAAATATTCTCTGAGATTATAAAATCACAAAATTACAAATAGAAGACTCAAACATTTACAAGAAAATGTTTTTAATATTCTGATATTAAAAAGTCACAAATTTACAAGAAAAAAAACTCAAATTCATTAGAAAAAAATTTAATATTCTCTGAGATTATAAAGTCACAAATCTACAAGAAAAATTAAAAAAAAATTACAAGGAAAAACTCACAAATTTACAAGAAAAAATATCAAATATTATCTGAGATTATAAAGTCACAAATTTCTGAGAAAAAACTCAAAAATTTACAAGAAAAAAACTCACAAATTTACGAGAAAATGTTTTAATATTCTCTGATATTAAAAACTCACAAATTTACAAGAAAAAAAAATCAGATATTCTCTGAGATTCAAAAGTCACAAATTTACAAGAAAAAAAACTCAAATTCATTATCCATTTTTTTAATATTCCCTGAGATTATAAAGTCACTAATCTACAAGAAAAATAAAAATAAAATTACAAAATCTCACAAATGTCCGAGAAAAAACTCAAATTACAAGAAAAAAAACTTTCAAATTCCTGAAAAAATTATAATATTCTGAGATAATAAAATCACAAATTTACAGGAAAAAAAAAATCAAATTCATGAGGAACATTTTTAATACTCTGAGATTATAAAATCACAAATTTACGAGAAAATGTTTTGATATTCTCTGATATTAAAAAGTCACAAATTTAAAAGAAAAAATTGAATATTCTCTCAGATTATAAAGTCACAAATTTACGAGTAAAAAAGGCGCACAATGAGGTTGAAAACTTGATGAGGAAAGCGATGTGGTTTGCGGAAACTTTTGGACTTTATAATCTCAGAATATTCAAATTTTTTTCGTGTAATTTTAAGAGTGTAAACTCTGGATTTCAGAGGTTTTTCTCTGAATATTACCCCCTCCCTCGGCTCCGTATTTAATTTTTTTACCTGTCCCTAATACGCCTTCGTAGATAGATAGATATATATATATATAGATATATATCTCTAAACCTGGACTAATAAAACAAAAAGACAGGTTTAAATCTCACCTGTGACCTCAGACAGAGTCCAGGTCGTCTGAGATGACACAGAGGCTCACACACAGTGTGGTGAAGTTGAACAGATGCATCATGGTCTAGCCACGCCTCCAGACGGCTGCTGTTAGTCACACCCAGGCTGGCGAAGGCTGTTTGTTCCTGGGGGGAATCCTGATGACGCAACACACACACACACACACACACACACACACACACACACACACACACACACACACACACACACACACACACACACACACACACACACACAGTGAGTGAGGTAAGGTGTGGGCGGTAGCTAAAATAAAGCTGTCTGTCAGCAGAGACGTGCTGCTACCTGTGCAGGTAGAGACAGCCAGGTGTGTCCAGGTGTGTGTGTGTGATATTACAACGGGCTACACCTCCGTTATTTTACCTGTCAACCAGGAGGAAAACACTGCAGACAGTCTGGCATCGCTGCATCATTTCACATTTCCTTCTTCGACCTCCATGTTAAAGCTGCAAAACTACATTTTTGACCGGCGGGGTCACCGGGGTCACCGTGACGTCACCGATATTCTGTGAGATGATAAATTCACAAATCCAGAGAAATTTTTATTAATCAATGATTTTATTGTATTTCATTTTTATAATTTATTTTATTTTATTTGTATTTTATTTATCATTTATTTTATTGTATTTCATTTGTATAATTTTAATTCTATTTTATTTTTATTTTATTAATCACTGATTTCATTGTATTTCATTTGTATATTATTATTTTATTATTCACTTAATTAACTGTATTTCATTTGTATAATTTTATTCTATTTTTATTATTTTATTAATCACTTATGCTTTTGTATTTCATTCGTATAATTTTATTCTATTTTATTTCTATTTTATTACTCACTTATTTCATTGTATTTCGTTTGTATATTTTTATTGTTATTTTATTAACCACTTAATTTATTGTATTTCATTTGTATAATTGTATTATATTTTATTGTTATTTTATGAATCACTTGTTATTGTATTTAATTATATATTTTTATTCTATTTTATTGTTATTGTATTTATAATTTATTTTATTGTTATTTCATTTGTATAATTTTATTCTATTTTATTGTCATTTTATTAATCACTTAATTTATTGTTTTATATTGTATTGTAATTTTATGAATCACTTGTGTAATTGTATTTAATTATATATTTTTATTCTATTTTATTGTTATTTCATGAAACACCTATTTTATTGTATTTCATTT
>CAKAOJ020000229.1:797500-800000 GCA_916701645.2 Sebastolobus alascanus
CTCTGTGACGGTTGAAGGTTTCTGGTTTTGGACTCACTCGGTCCTGATACCAGCAGAACTCCGTCAGCTGATCTCAGATCAGATCTGGAGCTCCAGCGCTCCGTCAGCTGTTTACTGGCTGTAAACTATCCGACGACAGCTGTCGACGCCGCGTGAGCTACGAGGACTTCTCTCTGTTTACACCTCGTTTACACCGCGTCCACTCTGCAGCCCTCGTTCACACCTACACACCTGTGTGTGTGTGTGTGTGTGTGTGTGTGTGTGTGTGTGTGTGTGTGTGTGTGTGTGTGTGTGTGTGTGTGTGTGTGTGTGCGTGTGTGTGTGCGTGTGTGTGTGTGTGTGTGTGTGCGTGTGTGTGTGCGTGTGTGCGTGTGATTACGTGGGTGTAAAATAATGTTTCTGCAGCCGCGATGATTCATATACATCATGTGTGCCCAGAGGAAGTGTGTGTGTGTGAGTGTGTGTGTGTGTGTGTGTGTGTGTGTGTGTGTGTGTGTGTGTGTGTGTGTGTGTGTGTGGAGGTGAATTGGACGCTAGATATTCTGGTGGTGACAGGTTGACCCCCCCCGAGTACCCATCGGCCCCCCCGGAGAGTAACACACTCACCTTGTTCATCACATATGTTACTGTAAACACACATAATATCATGTGTGTGTGTGTGTGTGTGTGTGTGTGTGTGTGTGTGTGTGTGTGTGTGTGTGTGTGTGTGTGTGTGTGTGTGTGTGTGTGTGTGTGTGTGTGCTGATTTAACAGCCCCGGTTGTTCTTCTCTTAGAGGCGGGACTTGTTGACAGACAGGATTTATAACTGACCAATTAGGGAGCCCCTCAAGTCTACAACCGGCCAATTAGAGGCCTCGGCTGATTTATGATCCAGAGCGCACCTGTCCTCACCTCAGCCAATCACTGATCAGAGCCTCCAGCTGCTGCTAACACAAAGACTTAACCCTGTAGCACAACATCAGTTATTCTTATATTACTGAAGAAGTTAAGAGAGTTTGTGAAACGTAGCGAGCTAGCCGCTGTGAGCGAGCGGCGCCGGACGGCTTACAGCGTTCTTATTGGCGGTTTGAATGCAAACAGTAAAAAATGCTAAGCTAATAAAGCTTCATCAGCTTCCTGTCTCTGTAAAACAGAGTGATTTCTGTGAATGTTGAGCATCACTTTACGCCCTCACTGGAGAGCAGGAATAACAACTGAAAGAGGAAGTTCTTGTCTTTGATTCATACAAACTGTAACTGATGTTTGTTTGGCAGCCATGAGTAGTTTGGGCGTTTTGGGGATTCCCTCCTTTATTCCGGAGACGACCGCTCCTCTGTCTGCACTCCGTTGACCTCGTGTGATTCACAAACTCATCGTCCACATCTGCGTTTCATAACGTGCATTAACACGGCACACACAAAGTGAATGATTCACTGGCATGGAGCGACCGAAGCTCAGAGATGATGTGTGCAGACAGCTGATACAGAAAACAGGCTGCAAGATATAATGTCTCTCTGGATGCTAATTCAAAGCTCTGTTTCATCGTTTTCATCTGCAGCCTCAACACTTCCTGAACCAGAGGATGGAGACGCTCAACAGCCAACGAATCCTCACTGAAACTACACAAATATTAACAGATTATTCTGTTTATCAAGTGAATAAATAAGTAAATACAGAAATAAATAAACATAAATTAGACAGAGGTTAGGACCTCCTACAAATAAATAATTATATTATTATTAAAATTAATATTGATGTCCTGTTTAATAATAAATTTTTTGTCTTTTAGGGGATTTTTTGTGACTTTTAAGGATATTTTGTTTAGCTTTTTAGGGATTGTTTTGTCTTTTAAGTGATTTTTTTGTATCTTTTAAAGGATTTTTTTTGTCTTTTATGGCATTTCTTGTGTCTTTGAGATGATTTTTTTGTGTCTCTTAAGGATTTATTTTTTGTCTTTTAAATGATTATTTTCGTCATTTAAAGGATTTTTGTGTCTTTTAAAGGATTATTTGTCTTTTATGGCATTTCTTGTGTCTTTTAGGGGATTTGTTGTGTCTTTTATGGCATTTTTTAATTTTTGTCAAAACATTTTTCACATTATGGGATTTGGACTCGCAGAGAGGTCCCGATATTTAACCTGCTAGATATCTCTTTGGCGTCTGCGATGCATCGCCACATCTCTCAGATCGAATCTTTGAACGTTCACATGGCTCACGGGAGCGAGCGGTGATTTGCCTCTGATCTGGCGTCAGGTGGAAGATCAGCTCGGCGTTAACATCCTCGTGTGCGGAACGACAACAACAACAAGAACAAAGAGAGAAACAACATGCAGGGATTCTGTCATCCGTCCACACACTCACACTCACACTCACACACACACTCACACACACACACACATCTCTCTGCTGTCCACACACAGCTGCTGAGATCACACACACACACACACACACACACACACACACACACACACACACACACACTCTGGCTTTAGATAGCATCACGCCCCTAATTTCCCATGGT
>CAKAOJ020000229.1:805000-847500 GCA_916701645.2 Sebastolobus alascanus
AAATTGCGGGGGAACGCAAGAAATTTGAAAGAACACAAAACATATAGCGAGGGAACGCAAAATATTGCGCATCTATCTATATAATGTTTATAAGTGTTCTTTTAAAAACATTTCTTAAAGGTTTACAAATCATTTGGTGATTATTAACAAATACTTGTATATATAGTATATAAAATGCTGTAATATGTGCAACATTAAACTGTTAAAATAACATAATTTATAGCATTACTAATCATTAGTAAACAATATTAATTATCATTTTGTTGTTTGTTAACGGTAAAATATCGATATACTAAATCTTAATTAATCTACCGTGTATAAATGATGGTTATTATAAAGTGTTAAAATATTAACAGGAGGTTTGAAATGTTTAATTTTTCACCGTCAGCATTTTCATTAGATTTCATCATAATAATAGTTCAAAGACACACAACGGACGTCTGAGTCCGTCTCTGTTGACGGGGTCGGACACACACACGTGGAACAAAAGGCCCTCAGTGTGGTCTGACAGGCTGAACGAACACAGGACTCACAGCTGCTAGTTATTAAATATTACAGCCTCTATTGTTTTTTATTCAAACCGCCTATTGTGTTCAGTCAGTGTCGACTGTCACTTTCATGTCCTCTGAGCTCCGAGTTCATGTGTCCAACACTTTCCTTTGAGCGGGATGATTCAAACCCTACTGGATGAATTATATGAAACATTACAGGAAACATACTGCATGTTCCCCAGAGGATGAATCCTAGTGGTTATAGCAACGTATTCTCATACAACGGTTCATATGACATCGTGTCAATTTCCTCTAGTTACATGAATACGGTCTTTTCAAAATAAACTTCACAGGAAACAACTTAGTTAGGTTTAGGAAAAGATGGTGGTTTTGGTTAAAATAACACCGAAGTGCCGTAACTCAAGTACGGAAGTTACGTGACAAAAAAATCAACGTTGACTTTTGGCCTCACACGGGGCACCAACTACGGTCTCCTGGTGAAAGTCAGGTGTTTTTAGACCCACCATCCCCCCCGACCTCCTCTCACAACATGCTCACAGTGACGATACTAACAAGCTGATGTTCAGCAGGTATAATGTTCACCATCTTAGTTTAGCATGTTAGTTGGTTTTTTTGGCAGTCTCCATCTTGGTTTTTTTGGCAGTCTCCATCTTGTTTTTTTTGGCAGTCACCATCTTGGTTTTTTTGGCAGTCTCCATCTTGGTTTTTTTGGCAGTCTCCATCTTGGTTTCTTTTGGCAGTCACCATCTTGGTTTTTTTGGCAGTCTCCATCTTGTTTTTTTTGGTCGTCACCATCTTGGTTTCTTTTGTTTTTCACATCTCAGACCCGGAGGTTGCTCACTAGAGTGAAACACATTGAATGTCTTTCGGGAGAGACCGTTAGTCTGTAAGATTGATGCCGTTGACTCATTGAACAAGGCATAAAAGCATTTCTGCGCTCTCTACAGGAAAACAACGCCTCACGCAGGCCAATTTGATGTTTGACAACTGAAAGTAGGAAGACGAAGAAGAGATTTGCCATTTTCCTGCTAGTTCAGTTACACGTCCAGAGTTCGTTCATCATTTCTGAACTAGACAGAAAAATAAAACACCTCTTGTTGAAGCTGAAGCTGCTGCCCAAACTTCCTTTCACTTCCTGTCTTACCTGAACTTCAAACAAACTTTTATTATTGTGACGACAGAGGAGTTTCTCCATTCACAAGTTGGAATAAACATCTATTATTCTGTCTGTTTAGCAGATTTCACAGGTTTGGAGGTGTTTTCTTTGGAGGGAGATACCTTTACACAGCGAGGAATTATGAGGTCCAGACTGAATCACAGACACATTTTAAATCTTTCCAGGCTAACATGCTACTGCTATCAGATAAAACATCTCTCTCTGCGTTCCATTAGGCCCAGCTTCAATTCCACAATGTGTTCTGGATTATTCTCACACAATAGATCCACTTCTTCAGTCCTTTGGTCCATTTATTTCTGATGGCTGCAGAGACGCTGGCCCGTGCTGACCGCCGCCTGCCTGGTTTCCACCATCTTGTTTCCATCGTCTCGGCGAGTCGTCGGAGCATCCCAGGGTGAAAACAAGGCCAGATGGTTTTTGATTGATTTAGTCTGAGTCAGAGAGGAAACAGTGACTTTTAGTTTTGTATTTGGTTTGTTCACGTTCACGCTGACCGCCTCCGAGCCAAACACAACCTCATGTTGTGCATTTGTTGGCCCATTTGGTCGCTAATAAATCTGATGTCAGATATCGGAGCCGGACGAACTCCTTAGACCCATAAACCCACGTGGTTCTGAGGCTGTTTATTCAGTTACACTTTCATAGCAGTTTTATTGTTGGTGGACTGAAGGCGTCAACGTTTCTGTTCAAGTCTTCAAGCAACACGTCCTCATCCCAACTTTCCCAGGTGATTTGTCCCGCCCCTTGGTGTCACTTTAGGTTTAGGCAACAAAACCACTTACTTAGGTTTAGGAAAGAACAACATGGTTGGGCTTAAAACTACTATCCATCTGGGTTTTTGGCCGTCACTATCTTGGTTTTTGAATCAAGAACTGCGATCATTATGTGTAATCCTTGGTTTGGAAACCGACTCTGACATTAAAAAATCTATTTCAAAATCATAAAAATCGCTATACATAGGTGAATTGATTTTTTTCCCACACCGAGTACAAACATGAAAAAAAACTAAAATATTTGCTGTTGCTGAGACAAAGAAGGTTTTTATTTATTCATTTCCATCTGAAGGCTTCGGTCCAAACCAGATGATTACTGGTTATGGAGTTGTTTTTACCGGCTGATTTGAAATTTGGTTTTGTCATTTTTAATTACTGTAAGGGAACATCACATAAAGGAACATCACACACACACACACACACACACACACACACACTAACACACATTTTTCAGTGAAATCCGTAAACAAAAAAAGAGTTATTTCATAGCGAGCAGCAGAAGTTTAAATTGGTATGAATAACATCTTTGTGTCCCGTTTCCTTTGACTCAGTTCAAGCAGGAGTCTGTATTGTTTGGGTTCTAAATGGACGGGTCCATGCAGGGTTCAGGTGAGGTAAGTCTGAGGTCCTTCTTACTGTTTCAGTGTTTAGGACCATTGAAGACCTCCAGTGTAAACACGAGCATACAATAGATCAGAGTGAACTGAGGCCTCGCCACATGTCGGGTCACGAACGCTTTAATGAACGTCGCTGGCACCAAACTCCGACTTAAATCTGAAATGTAAACATTCATCTGTTTGTGAGCGATGTTTAATTCACGAGTTTCATATTTTTGACTGGGCAGACGTCCTCGTCCGGTTCATGTCCCGTCTCTTTGACCGTCTGTTGTCTCTCGTCTCTCTGTTGTTTCCTCTGAATGGTGTGAGGCCCAGTTTACCCAGAATGACCCTCTCCTCACATTCTCCCTCCTCCTCCCTCGTTCATTCACTTGTTCTCTCTCTGCTTTGTTTCATGTGTGTTGTTCATTTTCTGGAGGTCAGTGTGCTCCAATCGCTCCGGCGGAAACTTTCAGAAAACCAGAGAAACTGAATTATTATACGGAGACATTTTGTGTGTCAAATTCAACACGTTTCACCTTCATAATGTTCCACCTGTAGTTCTACGTAGAACATTCACAGGTTGCAAACACTGAAAAGAAACATGAACTCTTTCATTTTCACAAAGAGCTCCTGTCTTAATAATAATCCAGATACAATACGACTGTAACCCTCGATGTCGGGTACACGCTACACAAGAATCAAGCTGATTCTGGGTCCGATTTCCCGACAATCGTCAGCAGAGCCCTGATGGTTTGAGGGATATAAAGATTATCTTTCCAGATGTTCCAGTGGTGTGAGGTATGTTAAGAGTGTTTTTTACATCCCCGATCGGCTCAGAAGTCCATCCTGTCCGCACCGATCTGAAATCGTAAATATTAAACATGTTCAGTGTTTACGAGCAGATATCATGTTATGTCCTCGGGTTTCCCGAGGACATGACGACCAAAAACCAAGATGGCGACGGACTAAAACCAAGATGGTGACGGCCAAAAACCAAGATGGCGAAGGACTAAAACCAAGATGGCGAGGGCCAAAAACCAAGATGGCGATGACCAAAAACCAAGATGGCGACGGCCAAAAACCAAGATGGTGACGGACTAAAACCAAGATGGCGACGGCCAAAAACCAAGATGGCGACGGCCAAAAACCAAGATGGCGACGGCTAAAACCAAGATGGAGACGACCAAAAACCAAGATGGCGAAGGCCAAAAACCAAGATGGCGACGGCCAAAAACCAAGATGAAGAAAGTAGGCTCTTATGACCACGCCCCCTTTTGGGGGAAACCAATCCCGTGTCCCTCATAGACGATAACAGAGTAAACAAGTTGAAACATGTCTCCAAACTTCTACTTTAAACAAACCACTAATAGTAATAAAGCTATGCCCAAGAGTTGCTGTGTAGCTGGTTGCACCAACAATAAATCCCAAAACACTGATCTCTGATCTGTTCCTCTGCCGTGTCCTAAAAAAAGGCTCCAAGATATAGACCAGACCAGCATGGCGTCATCACCGAGGCTGCGCTCCCTTTCGGGTGAAAGAAACTTAAAAATAAGTACAGAAGTTAGGTGACAAATAAGTCAACGTTTGGGTTAAAATAAGTAGCAGTTGCTGAGTTTTAAATGAATTCACGTAAGTTGTGTCGTAAGAAACAAAACTTTCGAGGCTTTAAAACGGGAGCATGTCCTTCCTGGTCAGTGATCTGACTGTGACACAGTGAATGAGGAGGACATGTGTCTCACTTTGTGTCCCAGCAGAGCAGTAACGTGACTGTCCTCAGCGGGGAAAGGGCCCTCCAGCCGGCCGCACAAAAGGTCACGACCTGGGCATTGTTTGACGGAAGAACGGCGCTTCTGATCCCGAACTTTCACTGTCAGAGTTCAGAAGGAGGGCGGGGGGGGTTGGGGGGGTCGGGATGTAAAGACGGCAGGGTTATAATTGGACCGAGAGTCACGGCCAATGCTCTCAACAAAGAGAGACAAGACAGAAAGAGAAACTGATGAAGAGAGAAAGAACTAAAGAGAGGCTGTGATTGGTGGATGTCCTCATGTGAACCAGCTCAACCTCAAGAGCCCAGAAACACAGAAAATTCAGCTTTACAGCAAATAGTTAACATGAAAAAACCCTAAAACTGCTATAAACAGAGTTCATTTTTTACTTAAATATAAATACAACATGAAGAGTTTAACTGTTTGTGGAATAAAGACTAGAAATGAGAGCTTGTGTTGCCGCCCCCTAGTGCCAAGATGATGAACTGCTTCACTACACGATTTTTAGAGCTGAAAAAACAACAAGTAAACAGAGAAAAGAAACATGTTGAGAAGCCATATTTGTTGCATTGTTTTCAATGATGTGAAAGAGATAAAAGCATACGGAGGGATAATAAAGGAGTGAAGTGACCAGAGTTAAATGAAGGCAGATGGAGGAGTGGTGGGACTGAAGGGTGGCGTCTTAATGACGTCATTACAGCTGAAAACAGGAACAGTGAGTCACCTTCAAACTGTGAACATCACGATCCTGAACAACAAACAGCTGGAGACGCTTTGTTTCCTCTCTGGATCATTTTAAACTGACACAGAACATTCACATCTCACAGTATGAATACAGTATTATCAGTTATTAATGTCGGTCTATCTGTCGACTCCACTGATGAAAGCTCGGCATTTCCAGTATCATGTCTGTGGCGACATTCTCAGGAAAAACTTTGGATCTCTGGAAGTGAGATCCAAAAACACGCCTGCAATCATCGCTGATCGCAATAGATGCCGCCAAAGACAACGAAACGGAGATCTTTGAGATTATAACTGTACAACGTAAAATATCGTGCAAAACGTCATTCCTAAGTTTTTGCACGTTTTCCTACAAATGTCCAGCAACGCGTGACAATTTACCCTCGTTACATGCATTCAGTCTTTTCAAAATAAACTTCTGTCTTCACAGGAAACAACTTAGTTAGGTTTAGGAAAAAATGGTGGTTTGGGTTAAAATAAGTACAGACGTGGGGTTACTTAAGTACGGAAGTTACGTGGCAAATAAATCAACTTCTGGCTTCACACGGGGCACCAATATCGGTCTCCTGGTGAAAGTCTGGTGTTTTCTGACCCACCCATCCACCCCGACCTTCTCCCTACGCGGCGTTTGTCGCTGTTTATACTTCCTGGTTCACGATTACGTGGATTACATATGAGTTGATTTTGTGCTGACCATAATGAAAAAAAATTGAAATTCATGTCTATGTACACGAATCAGTACATTCAAATTTTTTACTATTTCGTGAACTGCTGTGCGACTGAGCTGAAAGATCAGCAGAGTGGTTTTGGAAGGATCCTGTTTGAATGTCCGATCCTGCTGTAGTTGTTGCCGACCAACCAAAGAACTGTATACTTTCAAGCTAAATTAAAATGAAGTTTTAATCTCCAGACATGAAACTTTCTTCCATCTTTGATTCTGTCTTTCCTTCTATTGACCCGGATGACTGAAGTCTGTCCCTCCCTCGTCTCCGGAGGCTGTAAACGGTGTTTTCATTCAGTGTGAAGTTGCTCTCGCTCACTTTCTGTAACTGAAACTGAAGCAGTTTGTCGAGCGTCAGATTTTAATTTCAGCAGCTGGAGGCCGCTGAGCTGTTTCACAGCCGACACTCTGAGCTGCTGCTGTGTTTCACTGTGGAAACAGGTGGGTTACTCATAACGCTGCTTTCCAATATCCCTCTCTTCTCTTCCTCCGTCCGTTTGATCGTCTTCCCTCCTGCTCTCACGTCTGACGGGTTCAACGCGCGGCCGGCGGCGTCGCCTCGGCCTCAGGTCCGCTGGGACCGGTGTGAACTGGCAAACGGATACTGGTGAGTCTTCTGTTTGTGGATGAAGTCCACATTACTGTCTCCAGTGTGTCCAGCAGTTTGCTCTGCTTCAAGCTAACGTTAAAGTAGAAGAATAAACAGAAGGTATATCCAGTATGACCACAGTAGGTAGAAGTAGAACATATACAGAGCGGGTGTGATGCTAATAGTTAGACTTTATGTATACGGATCGTCTCTGTTGAATCCATCTACATCTCGTTTCCTCCCATGAACGGCGGAACAAGAGGAAGAGGAAAAAAGACGAGTGCAGCGGTGCTGCCGTGGCAACCGAGGGTACACATCCTGTCCAGACTGGAGGCGACAGGTGTGCGTGCGTGAGGGCCGTCTTCTTATTGGCTACCGGCGAGCAGAGCAGCAGCTGCTTTAATGTCAAATCCAGCTGCTGCACAACACCTCCCTCCCTCCCTCCCTCCCTCCATCCCTCCCTCCCTCCCTCCCTCCCTCCCTCCCTCCCTCCATCCCTCCCTCCCTCCATCCGGCCCACATCAGGAAGTTTCCAAAGAAACTCCCGCTGGACGTCATATGAGGGAGTCCTGGGAAGTGTGTGTGTGTGTGTTATTACTTCTGATTCACAATAATCAGACAGGGTGGCTGAGTTTAACGCGTCTGTCCCTGAACGTCACATCGTCTGTCATCATGTAACTGAGATGCCTTCAAATGTGGTGGTTTTTTACCGTGTTCACCAGAAGAGTCCATATGAACATCCATTGGCACCAACCATGTCACACCAGCTCAATAAATAAGTAAATAGTTATAATAGTATGCATATTTAGAATATTTTTATTGTTCAACACAGGACATTCTGGTAAGGGGACGGAGACGGCTAAAAACCAAGATGGAGACGGACAGAAACCAAGACGGAGACGACTAAAAACCAAGATGGAGACAGCCAAAAACCAAGATGGAGCCGGCCAAAAACCAAGATGGAGACGGCCAAAAACCAAGACGGAGACGGACAGAAACCAAGACGGAGACGACCAAAAACCAAGATGGAGACGACCAAAAACCAAGATGGAGCCGGCCAAAAACCAAGACGGAGACGGACAGAAACCAAGATGGAGACGACCGAAAACCAAGATGGAGACGACCGAAAACCAAGATGGAGACGACCAAAAACCAAGATGGAGCCGGCCAAAAACCAAGACGGAGACGGACAGAAACCAAGATGGAGACGACCAAAAACCAAGATGGAGACAGACAGAAACCAAGATGGAGACGACCAAAAACCAAGATGGAGACGGACAGAAACCAAGATGGAGACGGCCAAAAACCAAGATGGAGACGGACAGAAACCAAGATGGAGACGACCAAAAACCAAGCTGGAGACGACCAAAAACCAAGGCTGCTCTCAAAATCTGTGTGCTGGATTTTTCTAACTTCCAGTTATGTCCATCGCTCACTTTGTAGGCGGACGTTTTACTGGCGTCCAGTAGTTTCAGTCCAAAATGGCGGAGGCGTAGTTTTGCTGCTGGGCGCTGGCGTTGCATTGGAACGAACAATTGACTTTCACTTCTCAGCGATATATATTCTTTGCGAGAGGTCCCCCCCCCCCCCCCCGTCCCCCCGTCCTCTGGCAGCCATGTTGGAGGTCCTCAGCTCTGTGAGCAGCTGACTCGGTTGGATCGTGATGTGCGTCCTCTGGGACGGCGATCAAACGTTCTGTGGCGTCTGAACTGTTGGAGGGGAAATACGGTTTCCAGTGTTGGTTGCAAACACCCTTTGCCTGTCCAGCTGTGCGGATTATAACAGTCTGGTGATGTTTGCATCTCATGGGGTCATTAAAACGTGGAGCATTTATCCTCTGGAGAGCAGGAACTGCCGAGACGTCTCACTCCGCAGTAAAAGTGTTGGACGGCCACCGGTAATAAAACTGGTACATTTACCGTTTAAAACGTATTTCATACTTATGTTTCATTCGTGTGAGTCGGCGCGGCCCTGAGCAGCTTTACAGGTGAACACACCTGCTGCTACAGTCACTATAATATAACCCTTCAAAATAAAGTATCATTTATCTCCGCTGATGTGAAGTCAGACTGTGACCTCAGTGTCAGTGTTATTATATTAGTCTCTGTCTCTCTCATATAACCGGGTCTGTGTTCAACATTAGGCTGCACTAAAAAAACCTTAGTTTCCTGCACACACACACACTCACACACACACACAAACACACACACACACACACACGAACTCACACACACTCCAGATGTCGGGGAATAGGGGACACTTAAAGAGCTGGTGAGTTACGTACATCCGAATTTCTCTCTCACACACACAAGTTCAACACAGAGGCAGCCAAGTGGGCGGCCGAGCAAGATGACAACAGAGAGAAAGAGAGAGAGACGGCATCTTTCCACCAAACTCCACTCACTTTTCTAACGATTTTAGTGAAAACATATTTTGACACCATCCTGCTAAAAATACAAACATGGTTTCAGTTTATAAAAACAGATGAAGGTATAATATGATATATGGCAGAGGAGTGGAATCAACACTGAGTCTGTGTTCTTTGCATGCATTTTTTAGCCGGACTGCAGACGGTCAGCCAAAAAACACAAAAGTCTGTCACTGAGTGACTGAACAGTCCTTTTTGCAAATCAGTCTGTCCAGCGTGATGCGACCGGCTCACGAAACTTGGACCAAGCTGTCAAAACAAAACAAAAAAAACGGCCAAAAACCAAGATGGAGACGGCCAAAAACCAAGATGGAGACGACTAAAAACCAAGATGGAGACGGACAAAAACCAAGATGGAGATGGACAAAAACCAAGATGGAGACGGACAAAAACCAAGATGGAGACGGACAAAAACCAAAATGGAGACGGACAAAAACCAAGATGGAGACGACTAAAAACCAAGATGGAGACGACCAAAAACCAAGATGGAGACGGACAAAAACCAAGATGGAGACGGACAAAAACCAAGATGGAGACGGACAAAAACCAAGATGGAGACGGACAAAAACCAAAATGGAGACGGACAAAAACCAAGATGGAGACGGACAAAAACCAAGATGGAGACGACCAAAAACCAAGATGGAGACGGACAAAAACCAAGACGGAGACGACCAAAAACCAAGATGGAGACGACCAAAAACCAAGATGGAGACGACTAAAAACCAAGATGGAGACGGACAAAAACCAAGATGGAGACGGACAAAAACCAAGATGGAGACGGCCAAAAACCAAGATGGAGACGTACAAAAACCAAGATGGTTTTATTTATGAAACAACAACACGGAGGCTCCGTAGTCGAACCAAGACGGCAAACTTTATTTAGGAGGTTTAAGCAACACTGAGGAAGACCATGACGTGGTTGAAAAAGGGAGTAGGTTGAACTTTTATTGTCAAACTACAGTTTGTTTAGTTGTTATTGAAATTAAAACCAAACTTTCTTTGTCACTCACCTCCTTGTCTTCCAGTCTGGATCCCAAATCTTCATGTTTGTAATATTCTTCTGCGATGTTCTTCACTACTCAACATCTGCAGCGCTGATGAACACAAACAACCAGAGGTCAAAGCCAGGATTTTACAATAACAATAAGTTGCAATGGAACGAACAGTTAACTTTGACTTCTTAGCAACACACTCACCTGTGTAGGATATTAACTGTTCATCACTGGTCCAGAACATCCTCCAGACTTCCTGAGAGGAGACAGAAGACACAACCTGAGAGACATTTCTGTAGGTCAGTCAGAAGATGGACTTTTAATGTTCCTACAGTAACACACTGACTGATGGAGACGGTTCCCTCTGCAGCCTTACAGTCCACAACAATACATACCATAATATCCTTAAAAAGGGACACTGCAGAGTGTTTCTGAATCACAGAGGTACCACTCCTCTCAGAGTAATGACACCTGATCCTGGAGCAGTGTTGTTGGACTCCAGTAGGTCCCTGGTTTGTGATCAATCACACCTGAGCCTCCTCCTCTCTCCCCCACAACTCAAACAAACATGTCAGTCTGCGTTTCCCCCGGCGACCCCGCCGCCGTCCAGATGCGTCACATTTTCTCGAATCCGGTAAACATCACGTTCGTTGGACTCGTCCACGGAGGATTTCTTCACAATTAATCAAACTGTCAGCGTGCCTCTCCTCCTCCCATCGACTCCTTCCTACGATATCAGCGACGCACTCAACGTTTCCGACAGCTTCCCCAGAAGGAGCGAGACATCACGGCGTACGCCACCGTGAATCAGCCTGCTGGGAGTTCACCTCCTCATTTCTGATGCGTCTCCACTATTTGAGCGATGATCGGGGATTATTAACGCCATAAACAAGCGGAGCTGCAGCCAGTATTTCCCAGAACAATATCTGCAGAGATCCAAACAGTTTACACTTCGTCTGCTGTGTGTTCCCTGTAGAGAGAGAGAAGAGAGTTTAAAGCTGCAATAATCAATAATTCAACAAACAATGGATCAAATATGTAAAGTGAAACCATCTCAGCAGCTCATCTCTAGCTCCTAGTTTTGAGACCAGATTTACTAACCTGACCCGCCGGATGGATTGTTCCACATCTGAGGAGCCGTCATTGGAAACTGTTTGGAAAAGGGCGGGACCTTTCAAAACCTACTTGGCAGGTGATTGGATGAACCATCTGTCAATCAAACTAACGAAAGAAGATGGAGACGACCAAAAAACCAAGATGGAGATGGTCAAAAACCAAGATGGAGACGACCAAAATCCAAGATGGAGACGACCAAAAACCAAGACGGAGACGACCAAAAACCAAGATGGAGACGTCCAAAAACCAAGATGGAGACGTCCAAAAACCAAGATGGAGACGACCAAAATCCAAGATGGAGACGACCAAAAACCAAGACGGAGACGACCAAAAACCAAGATGGAGACGTCAAAAACCAAGATGGAGACGGCCAAAAACCAAGATGGAGACGACCAAAAACCAAAATGGAGACGAGCATTCATGTTGTTTTATTTAAAAGCAGCAATTTATTTCCAGAGTTCAATAAACAATCTTGATTTTAAAAAGCAGTGAAGAGCAAAAAGATCCTGATTACTTTAAAACAGTTCATGAGTCCAAAGAGTCACAAGACGAGGTGTTCAATTAAAGTACCAACAGACCACTTTTCAGCGTCACCCCCCCCCCCCCCCCCCCCCCCCCCCCCCCCACGTCTCCCAGAGGTAGTACTGTTACTATTCACGTAAGTTACTACGAGCAACGGCGGACGCTTCTGGCTGAAAGTCACCAGTTAACAGTGTTAGCAGACTGTAGAGTCACAGTAACGGCGGCACCGCGAGATCACGGAACGAACAAAACGCTCGGCGGATTCGTCTACAGGGAACCAATCAGAGCGCTGATGATGTCATCGTTCTATAGACTGACTGTAGTCTAGAGAAGTTAAAGCATAAAACTGGTCTGTTCTGATTTAAATCCGGTTCAACATCTTGTTCTGTGGTTTAAACCCTGATCTGAACCTCAGTTCACTAAAACCAGCACTTGGTTTTCAAAGAAAAATAATGAAAGTTTCAAAAAGCATTGGAACATCTTTAAAGTGCAGTAAACTAATAACACAATCAGAAATAATAACCCCGGTTCTACGGTGGAGTTCTGCATCCTTGTTGGTAAAGACGGGACATAAAGATCTGTGTCTTATAATAACGTCTCTTATTGACTCACATGGACTCTTTGTGTCCACACTGCTTCTGGACATCTTCTTATTGTTTCTCCCTCTCAGCCAATCAGGACACTTCGTTCTGCGTCACCGCCCTCGACTCCAGCAGCGCTTCGATGACGTCATCGCCATAGGACAAGGTGTGTCGCAGCACCTGCACGGTGTGCTGGCCAATCAGAGGAGGGGGCGTCGGCTCGTCGGGGGGGAAGCTGCTGAAACGGACCGCCGGACCTGAAGACAAATTATAAACATCATATACTCATTATCTATCTATAGAGAAGGGAGGGAGGGAAAAGACAGAAAGGCAAGGAGGGGAAAAGGTAGGAAGGAAAGAAGGAAGAAGGGAAGCAAAGAAAGAATGAAGAGAGAAAGGAAGGAAGGAACGAAGGAAGGAACAAAGGAAGGAGGGAAGGAAGGAGTGAAAAAGGAAAAGGGGAAGGGAGGAAGAATAGAAGGAAGAAAGAAAGCAAGGACAGAATGAAGAGAGAAAGAAAGAAAGGAAGGAAGGAAGGAAACAAGTAAGGAAGACAAGAGGGAAGAAAGAGAGGAAGGAAGAAGAGAAAACGAAAAAAGGAAAGAAGGAAGAGAGAGAGGAAAGAAGGAAACAAGTAAGGAAGGAAGGCGAGAGGGAAGAGAGAAAGAAAGGAAGTACGGAAAGAAGGAAAACAGGAAGGAACAAAGGAAAGAGGGATGAAAGGAAGCAAGGAAAGAATGAAAAGAGAAATGAAGGAAGGAAGGAAGGAAGGGAGGAAGGAAGGAATGAAGGAAGGAAGGAAGGGAGGAATGAAGGAAGGAAGGAAGGAAGGAATGAAGGGAGGAAGGAAGGAGTCATCTGAGGGAACAAACAGGTTATTTTGGGAAACCAACAACAATCATCTGTTTTTAAAGTTCAGCACTAATGAGCTCAACTCTCACACTCTGTGTGTGTGTGTGTGTGTGTGTGTGTGTGTGTGTGTGTGTGTGTGTGTGTGTGTGTGAACAGTGCTTCTACTTTCACCCCATTAGCGACCTGTTTTCCCCTCCAATGACACTCAGTGTGTTTGTGTGTGTGTGTGTGTGTGTGTGTGTGTGTGTGTGTGTGTGTGTGTGTGTGTGTGTGTGTGTGTGTGTGTGTGTGTGTGTGTGTGTGTGTGTGTGTGTGTGTGTGTGTCTGTGTGTGTGTGTGTGTGTGTGTGTGTGTGTGTGTGTGTGTGTGTGTGTGTGTGTGTGTGTGTGTGTGTGTGTGTGTGTATTCATGCATCAGAGGTTTAGAGAAACACCATTTCCCATAATCCCTAGAGGCTCTCAGGTTGCAACATCTCTCACTCTGTGACTCTTTTTAACATGATTTTTTTGTTAACATATTACACTGTTGGTAATTTTATATTGATTGTTAATAATCTTAAATTTAAAAGTATTTTTATTTTTCATTTCTTTGTATTAATTTAATTTTTTTCTAATATATGATTGTTTTGTTAAGATATTGCATTACCTTTTTTGGGGTTGGAGAATTTTAATGTTACATACATTTTAATTAATATTTTAATTAATTGATATATATATATATGTTTCTACATTTTGTATTTTTCCTAATATATTAAGAGCTTTGTTTCAATAACTGTGACATAATACCTTGTATTTTTTTAATTATATTTCATTATAAATTAATTTGTGAAATTGCTATTTATTAAGAAAAAACTGTAATGATGTTTTGTTAATAATTTCATATTGATTGTTATTAATATCAAATAAAAATATTTTTATTTTTTTATTTATTTGTATTAATTACTTTTTTCTTATATTTTTTATTAATTTATATACATTAATGTCATATGTATATATATTTATTTTTACATTTTATATTTTTCTTATTTAATAAGTGCTTTGTTTCAATTACTGTGACGTGATGTTAGATGTTATTTATTACATTTCATTATAAATGTATTTGTTAAATGATAATTATTTAACAATAAAAAAAATGATAATGATTTGTTGGTAATTTTATATTAATTATTAGTCATTTTAAATTTAAATGTATCTTTATTTCATATTTATTTGTATTGATTTTAAAAAAAAATTCTACACACTGTTTCTGAAACAACACACACACACACAAATGCCACCAACAGGCCGGCCAATGAATGTTCTGAGCTGCACGTTTTCACGCTCAATTAACCTTCGAGGCGCGCACACACAAACACACACACACACACGCACGCATGCACACATGCACACATGCACGCACACACACACATTTGTGTCTGGTGTTGTTTACTAAACAGAGATGGAGAGAACAGGAAGGTGGAGAGCAAAGAAAAGGAGTTTGTTAACGTGGTGAATAGACTGACACACACACACACACACACACACACACACACACACACACACACACACACACACACACACACACACACACACACACACACACACACACACACACATCCCGTCAGTCACATTTCACAGTGAAATCAACGGACCCATTTGGAAACGGACATGACAGTTTTTCCTCGCCCAAATTTAGTGTAACTTTGGAGCGTTATTTAACCTCCTTCTTGACCAGCTAGTCTGACCCGGTTGGTACCGATGGATTCATCAGGTTCTCTAGTTTTATATTCTGATATCTGGACCTTCGAGCTCTAGAACCGAACCTTCTACAGCCTCTGAAACACAGTGAAGTCAGTCGGGTCTCAGAGGGTTAAAACTAAATCTGTGTTCACAACTTGAGGCAGAAAAACACCGACTGGATCGACACCAAACGCAACACACACTACCTGCCTCAGCTCATTATGGATGTCTTCCTGCTGCACGCACACACACACACACACACACACACACACACACACACACGCACACACACAGGTCAGAAGACAGATTACACTGTAAATACACGGCGGTGGACAAACAGCTTCCTCTTAGTGGAAACACACCGAGATCCATCAAACCAACTGAGCAGCACAGTCCCCATAGACACCAGTGTGTGTGTGTGTGTGTGTGTGTGTGTGTGTGTGTGTGTGTGTGTGTGTGTGTGTGTGTGTGGTTTTAATGAGAGGTATTTGTTTGTGTGTCTGAAGGGGGGGTTCATAATGGGACGGTCCCAGTAGAGAGACTCATCACTTCTTGGAAAATGTAATTTAACAAGTTGGTGTCAGAAGCAGAGAGTGAAGGTCAGAGAGAGGTCGGAGGTGACGGGTTCTACTGGCTCACCACGAGGCGGAGGTGGTACCGTCCTGACCTCGGACCCTCTGGGGGGAGGGGGTTAAAGTTTAAAGTTAAATGAATTAATCTGCAGCACTTTGAAAGCTAAATGAAGAGATTAGATCTTGAGCTCTCTAGCGGTGGTGGACTGTCAGCTAATCAAGAACTGTAACTAAGTATGATTTTGAGGTACAGCGAGCGCTCACTCAACGGCCCCGGCTGTTACCGTCTATGCATTTCTGAAAATGTTTCTAATATTTTTTTAAGTTTTTCTCAGCTATTTTTTTAAAAGCTTATCACATATTTTAGTAATATTTTTCGGCTGTTCTTCCAATATGTTTTTGGATGTTTTACAGATTTTTTGATGGGACATTTTTCACATATTTATTGGATATTTTTCACAATTTCTTTCACATGTTTTACTAATATTTTTCTGATAATTGTCTAATATTTTTGGGATGTTTCAACTTGTTCCATTTACTCTTTTACCGTCTATGGATTTTTGAAAATGTTTCTAATATTTTTGGGATATTTTTGGGATATTTTTGGGATATTTTTTCACGTTACTTTCAGCTATTTCTTAAAAATCCTATCACATATTTTACAAATATTTCTTGTCTGTTCTTCCAATATGTTTTTGGATGTTTTACAGATTTTTTGGTGAGATATTTTTCTGACATTTTTCACACATTTATTGGATATTTCTCACATATTTTAATAATATTCTTTGATAATTGTCCAATATTTTTTGGAAGTTTCAACTTCTTCTGTTTACTCTGTTGCCGTCTATGGATTTTTGAAAATGTTTCTAATATGTTTTGGATATTTTTCACGTTTTTTTCAGCTATTTATTAAAAATCTTATCACATATTTTACTCATAATTTTTTGAATAGTTTTCGGATATTTTGCACAAATATTTTTCACATATTTGACTAATATTTTTCAGATAACTGGATGTCCGAGTCGAACCACGGCAGTGAGCAGACCGTCGCGGAGGAAACGCGACTAGTGAGGACCAGCCAGCTGAAAAGTGTTAAAGTATTTTTCAGTTCATTATGAAACTGTTCAGACACACATGTAACGTTCGAGGTGGATGGAGCGGCTTTTGTACTAGTGTGTGTGTGTGTTTGTGTGTGTCAGTGAATGTATGTGTGTGTAAGTGTGTTTGTGTTTGTGTGAGTGTGTGTGTGTGTGTGTGTGTGTGTGTGTGTGAGCTGACCAGGTACAGCGATGCTTCCTGCTGTCGGATGCTTCATCTCCTGTATGAGTCCGTTGTGTTTCACCTGTAAACAAACAAACCAACATGAAGCATCAGTCTGGAGATTTTCTCTGTTTCATGTTCACATCACCGAGATCTAGTCTGACAGACTTTATAAATAATTCATCATGTTGAGAATATTACGCCGCTCAAAGGCCACCGGCAGCTTTATGGTGTTTCCTTGCGTGTTACTCAAAGAGTTGATGTCGTGAATCAATCAACACACAAATATCAGAAGTTTACAGTCCGAGTAGCAACGTGAGACTGGAGTTCACCACGTGTTCCATAGTTTCACCAGCAGCCGGTTTACCAGCTCATTTTAAACCAATAAAAAGATAAACCATCATCAGACCATAGCCGTAGGTTCACAGATTACATTTCAGCCAATGCGTTCGGCCTCTTTATCTGCATTCAACCAAAGCCTGCTTCAACGTGATTGGTCCATACGACTCAAACTACAAACAGATACCAGAACGCTGAAATCTGGTCCCGTTGCTACAGATTCTGATTTATCTGCAGATTACAACTCGTGAAATAGTCACAAAATTGTATCTATTTGATTCATGCACATAAACACTAATTTCCCTTTTTCATCTTGGAGCTCAGCACGACTTTCAACAACGTATTTTTTGTGCGTTTTCCCACGAAAGTCCGGCAACACGTGACACAAGTGTCGATTTCCGCTCCAGTCGTTTCAAAATAAAACTACTGAGTTCGCTTTAGGAAAAGATGGCGGTTTGGATTGAAATAACATCGGAGCTGGCGTAACTTAAGTATGGAAGTTACGTAAAAAATAAATCTGGCCTCACACGGGGCACCAATATTGGTCTCCTGGTGAAAGTCTGGTGTTTTCAGACCCCCCCCTCCCCCCCGACCTCCTCCCTACGCACCGTTCGCCGCTCTTTATACTTCCTGGTTCACGATGAAGTGGATTACACACAAATTTATTTTGTGCTGACCATCATGAAGAACAAGGATGAATGAACGGTATGACTGGGAGAGATTATCATGAGGCTGAAGGTCCGTACCTGAACTACAAACAGGGGTGGAGTGTAACCAAGTCATTTACTCAAGTATTGTACTTGTACTTGTACTTGTAGTTTACTGAGTATTTTCGTTTCAGAGTAAAGTTCAACAGGGAAATCTTCACATCGGAGAGGCTGCAGAATAACAGCTTTTAATTGAGAAATGACTTGATTAATTAATGATTAACGGATTATTTAAACTGCTGATTGGTTGTTTCAGCACTCTACAGTTGAACCTTCTGTTCTCTTCAATAGATTATTCAAATTAAATTGATCAGAAGTTCATCAGATATCAGAAGTCTAAGAGTCTCCAGCTGCTGTTTTCTGTCTCTCCAGCCTGACTCATCAGGTATAATCCATCTCTAGCGACGACACGCAGAGTGTTTCCTCTTTAGTCGTCGTCCTCGATGATTCAGGTGTTTCTGTGAAACCGATCACAGCTCTCAGCAGTCTGTGCTCTTTTTTATATTTTAGCTCCCCTGATAGAAGATTAGTCTGAATCTGTCACCACTCGTAGAAAAGTCCAGGTCGCCGAGACCTGAACTCAGGTTGGGACGACCGGGACAAAGAGACCGAGTGTTGCTGCTTTTCAAAGGACGACCTTCACTTCCTCTTTTCTTTCTTTCTTTCTGGAGCGATTCAGTAAGTCGACGCATTAAAATAGTCATTGGTGATCCAACACGATTCTGACGTCTCTCAGATGATCTGTTGGTGGTTCAGACCTCCGAGGCTTCAACATCACATTTCTGTTGTTCATACAGTAATCTGAAGGTGACCTTGGTGAACCGGACATGACCTCTGGATGTTAAGAGGTGACCTTGGTGAACCGGACATGACCTCTGGATGTTAAGAGGTGAATATGAATCATCTCATTCCACTATGGAGCTGGGATGATCCACCAATCTCCTGATCAATACTGTCACCAGACCTGGGTGCTGATTCAATACGTATTGTGATTCGATATTGTGATTTATTGTGATTGTTGTTAACTTCTTTAACTCTAGACCATGAAGGGAACAAGATGAATCATACACTTCTAGGGACTTTTACTTTGAAAATCTCAGTAAAAATGTTTGATTTTCAGCAGTCAGAAACGTGCTGAAGTCAAATATATCAGTTATTGTCAAAGAAAGAAAGAAAGAAACAATCGTACAAAGATAATTAATACAATATATAATAATACAAACTATATATTAACCTGGACTCCTGAGGAATGAAACCACATAATAACACACACACACACACACACACACACACACACACACACACACACACACACACTCACACACACACGCTCTCTCTTCAGGGTGCAACTGTAATAAAAGCCAAACGCTGATCGATGGCTTTAATTTAAACATCAAACATGACACACTGAGCAGGAAGTCGACCAGTGCTAAACCAATTACACTGTGTGTGTGTGTGTGTGTGTGTGTGTGTGTGTGTGTGTGTGTGTATGTGTGTGTGTGTGTGTGTGTGTGTGTGTAACATGTATGCATTTAAAATATAAAACACTTATTTCAGGACAGACTTCCTCATAAAACAGCCTCGCTTTGAGTCGTCGTTGCTACGGAAACCATAAGGTCAGCTGTCAGAGGGAGCTGAACAGCATTCTTGAAGTTAGTTTGATAATCACCAGGCTGAAGTTAGTTTGATAATCGTCAGGCTGAAGTTAGTTTGATAATCGTCAGGCTGAAGTTAGTTTTTGTCCCTGTGATGTTTGGATCAGTCAGGATAGATTCATCATCATTTAACAAACACTGACTGAAACAAACATGTACAGATATTATAAATATAAAACTTATTATGTTATTTAAACAAACAAACATGTACAGATATTATAAATACAAAACTTATTATGTTATTTAAACAAACAAACAGGTACAGATATTATAAATATAAATCTTATTATGTTATTTAAACATTTGACTGGATTATTCACACTTGTAAAAAAGTCTGATAAAAGTTTTAGATGAGAAAAGAGGTTTAAACAGGTCATACGAGCCGAATCCTCCCTTTAATATCCTGATGTACAGTGTGTATGTGTGTGTGTGTGTGTCTGTGTGTGTGTGTGTGTGTGTTTGATGTGTGCGCCTGTATTTATGCATGCGTGCATACAAGTGTAACCGTATGATTGCATGCATGTGTGTGTGTGTAATCCTATCTGCTTGTTATGCAGGGTATCATTACATCCATATGGTCATCACACACACACACACACACACACACACACACACACGCACACGCACACACACACACACGCACACACACACACGCACACACACGCACACACACACGCACACGCACACACTGTTCCCAGAGGTCAAACTTAATGTTTTTTAACAAACAATAAAAACTGAATAAAACTGACTAATAGTTTGTGAATTAAAAACAGGAACCAGTGAAGATGAAACAGGAAGTAGTTAAAGTTCTCAGACTGGATCTAACGAGAACAACATTTTGTTTTATTGCTGTCGTTTTGCTGTAAAACACTGAAACCTCTGATAACTGTGAGAATAGGACTTGTGGTGACGTCTGTGTCTGACCAACATTAAAACACAATCTCAATTGTCTTTGTGTGACTGTGATGTGCTGCATTAATGCTGAATTCACATCAGGCAGCGGCCAAGTGCGACTCGCCGCAATAATTACATTTTTCTGCGGCCTTAAGGCGTGTTCATGTGTTTCTGGTGGGAAGAAATTCATTGTAACACATGTCAACATGTCAGAGGATCTGTTTACTGATTGGCTGCGGGTATTCTCTGGCCGCACTTCAACGCTAAATGTTAAACTTTTCCCAACTTTGTTTTGGCTGCACTTCGCCTCTAAATATTAAACTTTTCCCAACTTATTTATGAACTTTTCCCTGAATGATGTTGAGATGTTTGAATAAAGAACATGAAACATCAGAACAACTCTCTGCAGCAGCATCACTTCCTGAGTGTTGGAACACATGGTGTGTGTTTGCCTCTATTCTAAATGTTATTGATCTGCGGCTTCAAGCTTCACCTGCCGTGTGTGTGTGTGTGTGTGTGTGTGTGTGTGTGTGTGTGTATGCGTGTGTGCGTGTGTGCGTGTGTGTGTGTGTGTGTGTGGGGGGGGGGGGGTCTGTAGGCAGTTACCAGGCCGGATCAAAATGCACAAACACTGATCACAGAACAGTTTTGTGGTTTCCAGCCACGTGCCTCCTCTTCCTCCTCGCTTCCTGTTCCCCTTATTTCCTTCCTCTTCAGTCTCTCTCCTGTTTCTCTTTATCTTCCTCATCTCTTCTCTTTATCTTCCTCATCTCTTCATCTTCTTCATCTCTTCTCTTTATCTTCCTCTTCTCTTTATCTTCCTCATCTCTTCTCTTTATCTTCCTCATCTCTTCTCTTTATCTTCCTCATCTCTTCTCTAAAGCCGATACCTTCCACGGACCTAACTAACCTAACTAACCTAACTAAGTAGCTTTTGTCACGTGACTTCCGTACTTAATTCACGCCACTTCTGCCGTTATTTAAACCCAAACCGCGATCTACTCCTAAACCTAACTAAGTAGTTTGTTGCCTGAGACTAACCACGTCGATCTTTTCTCACCTAACTAAGTAGTTTTATTTTGAAAAGACTGGAGTGATAATTGTCACGTGTTGCTGGACATTTGTAGGAAGTCGTGTTGAGCGTCACAATAAAAGGTAAACTGGTGTCTATGTACACGAGTCAAATAGATTCAATTTGGTGTCTATGTGACGAGCTGCGACTGAGTTGTTTGATTGAGTTCTAAGATAAAGAAGGAATCAACCGTCAGCTCAGACGATGACTTCTTCACCCTCGTGTTTCTCTCTGCTCTTCCAGCTCTTTTTTCCTGCCTCCCCATCACTCCGACTCTTTGAAGCTAGCTGTGGCAGTCCATTAAGTCGACTAACCAGCACCCAAGGGAGCCATCCAGGCCCGCTGTTACATCATGTTACTGAACATCAAGGGGAGGAGGGAGGAGGGAGGAGGGAGGGAGGAGGGAGGAGGGAGGAGGGAGGAGGGAGAGAGAGAGGTGGAGGGTGGATGTAGAGTCGTGTGAAGATCTGAGGTTGCTGAACCTGCTGCTCTCGGTTTGACCTCCACAATCAAAGCAGCCTCTGAATACGGCGTTTGGTGTTTTCGTTCCTGTGAAGTGTCGGAGCACTTTTTTCCTTCCATACAGGCGCTCATATGAGCACTTAATAGGGTTTTTAGATGTGTTCCATAAAGCTGCAGCCTGAATGTTAAAGGTCCCAGGTGATTTCATGACATGAATAATGCTCTTCATCGTGTTTTAGTTGGAGAAATATTTATTTCTAACTTTGAAGAGTAAAGCAGCGACGTGTCACACTGGAGGAAGTCATGACTTCCTGTTCAAACACAGCAGAATAAAAACACATCAGATGTTCTATAAAAAGTGACGGTTGTGTTCGTCTCATGTTCGTTCCTTCTTCCTCTGGATAACAGCCGGTTTCATCTGGATGTCAACAGGTGCATTAAAGCTTCATTTACATCTCATACGCCGTGCTCATAGCTGCTTCCTTCATACGCTCCGTAGATACGCCTTCTAGACCCTTTAGTGATGATGTCATGATGAGGTCACGCTGTTAGCTGGAGGCTAATCTAATCGAAGATCCGCATATTTCATGGTAATTAGGTGAATTGACGTTGGATTTAACATGTGAGGGTGCAGGTCGTAACCACGACGACCCTCCGGCGGTTTATACTTCCTCGTTTCGGCTCACTGCGGTTTGTTTTGGTTTGAACGGATATGACGTCACGTTACTCAGACTACCACAATAAAAGCGGTAACTTTCTTCTACCTCCACACAGACTCAGATGAAGCAGATATATATATATATATATATATTTAGAAATCATTCAAAATAAAATCACGATACCGAGGTGAATCGATATTTTCCCGTCCTACTGAGAAGCCGTTGAACCAAACTCAGAACTTGATGAAGGGCAGCTTTCCGGTTCTGTGGAGGTACAGCAGAGGAGTGACGAACCCGCCGCCGACGTCGACGGCCAGGCTGAATAAGATCGCCCACAGAATCACCGGCATCGACCCGTACAACAGTATCGGACCCAGCAGGACGGCTTGGAGGAGCTGGGTGGTGCCGGTGAACACCAGAGTGATCAGGATGACCTTAGAGGCCTTCCTCTTCACGTCGCCTCGGCTCTCGTGGTCTCGGCCCCCGTCGCCCGGCACCGGCCGCCTCAGCATGCAGAGCACGTGGACGCCGCAGGACAACATGAGCACCAGGAAGAAGAGCGACTCCGATATGAGCAGGTACACCAACTGGTGGCGCGACAGTGTGAGGACGGGGATCGTGCAGTGCAGCAGCACCAGCAGCCAGTCCACCGCGCAGCACGCTAACCTGTAACGGAGAGGTCGGAACCTGTGGAGAGGACAGAGGTCAGAGGTCAGAGGTCAGAGATCAGAACCTGTGCAGAGGACAGATAAGATGAATACCACATTAAGACACCAGGACCTCGAGGAACACCAGAGAAGAAGCCTTCACAGATTTGATGGGTCCTTCGTGGTCGTCCAGAGTTACCTGAGGAAGACGGTGGGATGAACCACCGCCAGGTAGCGCTCCAGGCAGATGCAGCTCTGGAAGACGGGGCGACAGATTAACATGAGCTGTAACATGAAGTGCAGCACCTGCAGCCCGACGTCCAACGCCATCCTCAGCAGGCAGTGGAGCATCATGTAAAGAGAGAAGACGCAGAAGACGATCTCGGAGACGGCCAGGTTGAGGGCGAAGAGCTCCGAGGCCACGCCCCCCCCCGCTCCGCCGGCTATCAGCCACGCCACGTGAAGGTTAGCGGGCAGACCCACCAGCACGTTGCAGGTGAACAGGGCCGTTAGTCCGTCATAGAAAGAGAGGACGTTAGACGTCAAGGTGTCGTTGGCTTCAGACTGAATCATCTTCACCACGTCGGAGTTCTGAGATCTGCAGGAATAAAACCACAGACAGTCAGTAGATACCTAGATTGTCAGTTCTGCTCAGTCCTTCAATGTTTTCTTTAACTTATCATGCATATTTGACTGAACTCCATTCAGTTCATCTTAAACACTACATTACCCATGAGCCTCAGTGGCTTCAGAGAGGACTACATCCAGAGCTGTCGCAATAATCAGGAACAAAACAGTCAATCAAAGCTTCTGAATTCATCCAAAAACTACAGTCAATTTAATCTAATTTGTGAAATTCCCCTTGCGCTCGCTGCTGGGTTCAACGCACATCACAGCGTGCAGCGTCTTTTCTTGACAATTGTGCTACTATAATGCATAAAGTTGGAGATTTGCGGATCGGGGGGGTTGATTAATGTATATTTCTGCGGGTTGGGTGGTACAGATCGGCTCTCATAACGAGTCTAGGTGTGGGTAATAAAAAACGCTGACATGTGCATCAGTAGTAGACGGAATAAAGAGCACAGATTCACCCAGAGAGCGATCCTCTCTCTGATCTTTCTCATAAGAAGAAGAAGAAACACAACATCTCCATTTAAGTTTTCCACACCTCCATCACACATGCTGTGTGTTTCCAGGCTTGTGTTGCATCCAAACAACTTCCATCCTCTCTTGGTTATGCATTCAAGAGGATCTCCTGTTTGTAATTTGGCCTTTTTGTTTCTCATCTGTTTCACCACAAGCTCATTTTAAACCGGACCCACCTGTGGATTTGCATGGCGGGCAGCGAGTGGAGTCTAAGTTTACATCTGGTGTATTCAAAACAAGCTGAAGGGAGACACGGATATGGTTCCTGTGAATGGCTGTGGATTGAGGGTACGGCCACATTTGCATCGGATTTCCCTCAGAATGTAATTTGTTAGTGGAATTTCACAAACAGAACGGCAGCTGGGGCAGGACTAGGACATCTATCTGAGCTCAGAGGATCCAGAACGGTTAAAATAAAGAACGAGGATTCTCACGGTGACCTGCTTCTCCTGGCTCACGTTGTCTGTAGTGGATCTTTATGCCGATGATACTCCGTCTTATAAAGTAGTTATACTGCGGAGCAACAGATCAAACTGTTTTAGTTTGTTTTGTACCGTTATCGTAGAAGTCATTTGATGTGCTGCTGCACCACCCGGTCTCCTAAATATTACGTTCCCATACTACTAAAGGGAACTCAATTAGGTTTGGAGGGAAACGTATCTTGTCGTAGATTACGTTTGTCTTTGATGTATCACAAAAACCTTTGTAAGTCCGCGGACGGCCGCAGTGAGTGACGTAGTACATACTGTAAAGTCCATGATACACACCAGAGTATCGGGGACTTTGTATAATCCACATACATTTTAAAAGTCATATTTTTCAACGCTGTGAGCAGCACAAAGTAAATTACATTTATCCCGATTGTATCGTGGTTGAGGCAGGTCAACTAAAACCTGGACAAATAAAACTTTCGGACTGCAAAGACACGACTAACTAAGACTGGAAACTGCCAAACTTTAGGTACAAACCAAATATTGCAACACAGTTTTATTGAGTATTGTTTGGTGTCTTGATATTATTTATTTTACACATCTGATTTAAGTTTGCATGCTCTTCCTGAAGCTGAATAAATGTTTTTAAAGCTGCAGCCTACCTTCAGCTCTATTTCCGCCTGCAGCATCTCTGTTTGTTCTCGTCTCTGATGATCAACCATCTACCAGCCGGCTGTTAATGATAGATCAGAGTGACCTCCTCCTCCTCCTCCTCCTCCTCCTCCTCTGCTTCATTTGCATGACTGATGCTGTTTATTTAAACCAGGAGGTATAGAGGTCAACAGGGAGGTTCCTGAGGTGAAAATCAGTCATATTCTGATAGAGGATTTGATTATTAGCCTACTTACAGTAGACTCACCACTCCTGTAGAAGCCACAACTCTGGATGATATGTACCTTGTATTAAGGAAAACATCTGCCATGTCATGGAGAAGAACTACACTACCCACAATCCTAAGTGTAACAGCGACGTCTCTGATTGGTGGAGCTTGCTGTTACCATGGAAATGTGTACCACATCCAAAGAGTACAGAAGTAAAGAGGTGAAACTCTGGTGCTTTTTTGACAACAGCCGCTAAATGACGCTGGGGTAGCGCTGCCGCCATTTTGGACTGAAAACACCAATGAGTCTGTGAACAAACAAAATAACAGAAACCAAGATGGCGACGGGCAAAAAACAAGATGGAGACGGCCAAAAACCAAGATGGCGACATTTTAGATTGACAACGGTTAGTTTGCGAGTCTACGTTCACAATGGTTTACTGGATGAGTCGTTCCTTCACTCTTGATACAGAGTCGTGTATATTTGCATCTTTTGGTCTGAATCAAATGTTTTATGGTCACGTTTCATCTCAGCCTTAAAACTCTTTATGAGGATTTTCTGAAACGTCAACGGAGTGAACGAACGGGAAAATGACTTCCTGAACCGGAGCCGTTCAACACGTGGGCGGTCGCTGTTGAGCTCTATCACAGGACTCATCTTCTAGCTGTTACAGAAATACATGAATGTCTTGACAAACCAAATGAATGCATTCTTTCTGGTTACTGAACAAGCTAGCTCATTTCCTAAAATAGCTCAGCTAGCATGCTAACAGGCTAGCATGCTTGCTAGCTAACCTCAATATCTCACCCATCAGTTTGCTGACTGATTAAAACCTGTTCCAGTTACGACCCCTCAGATCTTACTGTCTTAATAGCAGAGACAAACCTTTTGAACATTATTGACGCAATTCACATACAAAATTTGACCCTTTTTTTCTCACAGTCACAAAATTTAATCACACACACGTCATAAGTAGTCTGCTGGAATTTGCTTGTACTTACTCTTTCTGCGGATGTCTGATGTCTCTGATGTCCGTGAAAAAATGTGCATAAATCTGCTATGAAATCATCTTTTGAAGTAGAAGGGCAGTCAGAGAGCGCAGACTTCCATCAAGGTCGTTTCCATGAGTCCAAAATAATGCGTGTAATCGCCCCATGATGATGATCTGCTCCACCAAGTTTCATGAAAATCAAGCCGGTAGTTTATCTGTAATTCTGCTGACAAACAGACAAACCGAACTGAAAACATAACCTTCTTGGTGGAGGTAACAAGACGATCTTTAATACCTCGTCCTGCCTCAAATTCATCATGTTTAGACATTTTCTTCATGACCAACGGTAACACAACGATTGTTTCCAGGATTACAGGAGAGATAAAACTTGTTAGTTTTTAGTGATGCAGCTTCACACAAAGGTAAAGCCCCACCCTTCACTTCCATTAGTAACAATGCATTTCAATGTGTCAGAGACGTATTTGATTAATATTTCATATCTTCTGCTGCTCAGCTCATTTTCAGGTGGGAGACCAAATGGTACAAGTCACAAACCTTCATCCTCTCTACCAGCCAGCAGGGGCGACTCCTCTGGTTCTATAGAAGTCTCTGAGAAAATGAGCTTCTACTTCTCTCTTGATTTATTACCTCAGTAAACATTGTAAACATGAGTTTATGGTCTCAATCACTAGTTTCAAGTCTTCTTCAATACAGCATGATGTTCACTTAGTCAAAACCAAGATGGCGACGGCCAAAAAACAAGACAGAGACGGCCAAAAAAACAAAACCGTGACTGCCATAAAAACCAAGATGGAGACGACTACAAACCAAGATGGTGACGGCCCAACAACAAGATGGCGCCGGCCAAAAACCAAGATGGCGACGGACAAAAACCAAGATGGCGACGGACAGAAACCAAGAACCAAGGAAAATAACTCTGGTTTCAGCTATCAGGATTCAGGATTTGCTAAAACCTATCACATACCACATAAGATCACTAAACATCCTCAACAATGTGTGTTTGTCTTTTCCCCATGTTGTCCCCGTAGAGGACAGATGACCCAAACAAAGAGTTTGATAATAATCAGAAGAAGAATGTACAGTTTAAAAGTGCAGAACATCCGGTGGCTTGGTGGTTAAGACACATACCACATGAATACACAACGTCCCTTGTTTGAATCTATCCAGGAACCTTGATGACATGTGACACCACCTCTCCTTCTCCATGTTTCCTGTCTGTATCTCTACTGTCACTATCAAATAAAGGCCAAAAGGTTCAGTACGTCAAACAGAGCAGCAACCAGTAACACACCAACAAGAGTCTCCAGTGTGAGGCTGTTCTTAGACACAGCGGTGCTTTGAGCTAAATGCTAACATCATCTCAACATGCTCAAACAGCCTGTTCTCATCCACCGCTCATAGCTATACCTATTAAAAGTTATGCACTGTGATTCATGTATATCCCACAAAATCAACTATGAGGAAGTATGAAGAGAGACAAACGCCGTGTAGGGAGGAGGTCGGGGTGGAAGGGTGGGTCTAAAAACACCAGACTTTCACCAGGAGACATGTTGGTGCCCCGTGTGAGGCCAGAAGTCAACGTTGATTTGTCACGTAACTTCCGTACTTAAGTAACGTCACTTCTGTACTTATTTTAACCCAAACCACCATCTTTTCCTAAACCTAACCAAGTTGTTTCTTGTGAAAACTGAAATTAATTTTGACTGTATTGCTGGACATTTGTAGGAAAAAACAAGAAAAATTAGAAATAACTTGAGGAACACGTTCAAATTCAATGCTAACATGTTAATGTTTTGCAGGTATAATAGTTACCATGTTAGTTTAGCGTGTTAGCATGCTAATATTAGCCTATCATCAGTAAAATAATAATAATAGTTTATTTATTAGGGATGTCAAAGTTAACGTGATAATAACGGGTTAATGAAAAATGGTTTTAACGCCACTAATTTCTTTAACTCATTAACTCAACTTGTGATTTTTAGGTTTTCATGAGTCTGGTGAATTCAGAAATTCAGTTCCAGTTAATGGTCAAAATGTGTTAAAGTGTTTTATCAGGTGTTTACTGTTCGTGTCACCTGCATTTAAATTGCTTGATATTTTAATGGAGTTTGGTGTGATGTTCTTGCTGTACTGACGCCGTAGTTCTGAGGGGAAATACTGCGTTTATTTCGGTCAAAGTTAACGTGATAATAACGCAAATTTGTTTTAACTCCACTAATTTTGTGGACACACACTTGTGATTTTTAGGTTGTGGCGGCTCAGTTTTAAAGCTAGAGTAAAGATACTGGTATCATCTGAAACTAATAAACCTGATGAATCCATCCTGCTTCATTTTACCGTCACTCGTGTAAAAACCCCGAGATACTTAAACACGTGAAATTTGTGTTTTTGTGAATGTAGTCTGGTGGCTTTGAAGAGAGCGATATAACTGCTTCAGTTCCCCGTCACTGTCTGACGGAGAGGTATTACAGCCTGGACCACCAAAGTTATTACAGTTCATCCTGAGGGCAACATGAATGTGAGATTCATCACAATAGTTGTTGAGAAATGTCACACAAAACCGCTGCAGGGTTCGGGTCAGTGGGATTCATCCTGAACCAAACTCCATTCAGCTCATTGTTGGAATATTTCAGTCTGGACCGAAGAGGTGGACGCACCACGAGCTCGGCCAAAAACCACCAAGTGAATTCAAATGTTTAGAACACGATAACAGAAATAAATTCCTCCCTAAACAGAAAGGTCTTTGGCGTGCGCACACACATACACACACACATCTGTGTGATTGTGAGTCTGTATGAAGTGGAAACTTTGGCATGAGGAATGTGTGTGTTTTGGATGGAAGAGTTGCCCATATGGAGGGATGGGGGGGGGGGTAGTGTGTATCTGCAGCTGTGCTCCAGGTGTGCAGCAGGACAGTAACCTCCTGTCAGCAGCGAGCTGTTCAGCAGCAGACGGATGGAAACAGACAAACATCAGTTCAGGAGTGAACGTTAAACCTGAAATCATCAAATCATCCTCACATCTCATCAGCTGATGTCATTCTAACTGCTGAATCCTTTCCTACATCTCCCACAATGCCTCAGAAATGGACCAGATGACCTGACCAACCTAAAGGAGATGACTTCAAAGAAGAAAGAAAAGAAACCAACATATCAGAGAAGAGAGGAAGAGAAGAGAGGAAGAGAAGAGAGGAAGACGAGTGAAATAAACGTCGTTAGGAGATCGTGGACGTAACGTAAAGACGACCGGAGGACGTACGGACGGACGAGGTGAACGAGAGGTCTTTGAAGCAGATCCCTGCTTACAGAGCAGAGTGGAAGTGATGAACTCATAAAGTCGGCTGGTCCAGGATCCACGGAGGATAAAGATGGTTTAAGAGGTCAGAATTCAGACTGATGTTTGTAGAAGCTGTGAGGTTTCATCACGAGGAGGACTCTCACATCTACACCTCTCCTCTCCTCTCCTCTCCTCTCCTCACATCTCCTCTCCTCTCCTCATCTCTCATCACATCTCCTCTCCTCTCCTCTCCTCTCCTCATCTCTCATCACATCTCCTCTCTTCTCCTCTCCTCTCCTCTCCTCTCCTCTCCTCTCCTCTCTTCTCCTCTCCTCTCATCTCCTCTCCTCTCCTGTCCTCTCCTCTCTTCTCCTCACATCTCCTCTCCTCTCCTCTCCTCTCCTCTTCTCTCCTCTTCTCTCCTCTCCTCTCTTCTCCTCACATCTCCTCTCCTCTCCTCTCCTCTCCTCTCCTCTCCTCTCCTCTCCTCTCCTCTCATCACATCTCCTCTCCTCTCCTCTCCTCTCCTGTCCTCTCCTCTCATCTCATCACATCTCCTCTCCTCCTCTCCTCTCCTCTCCTCTCCTCTCCTCTCCTCTCCTCTCATCACATCTCCTCTCCTCTCCTCTCCTCTCCTCTCCTCTCCTCTCCTCTCCTCTCCTCTCCTCTCCTCTCCTCTCCTCTCCTCTCATCACATCTCCTCTCCTCTCCTCTCCTCTCCTCTCATCTCATCACATCTCCTCTCCTCCTCTCCTCTCCTCTCCTCTCATCTCATCACATCTCCTCTCCTCTCTCCTCCTCTCCTCTTCTCTCATCTTCTCCCATCTTGTCTCCTCTCCTCTCCTCTCCTCTCCTCTAATCTCATCCCCCCTCCCCTCCCTAGGAGAGGAGACAAGGAAGGGAGAGAGAAGAGAGGAGAGGAGACAAGGAGAGGAGGAGAGAGGAGACAAGGAGGGGAGAGAGGGAACAAGGAGAAGAAAGGAAACAAGGGGAGGAGAAAGGAAAGGAAACAAGGAGAGGAGAGGAGTTGCAGCCAAGTGGACTCTTATGAATGAGAGGGACATAAACATGATGCTAAATGAGCAACAGAAACGACGTCAACGGGAGATTTATATAGAATAATAATAATTCAATAATAATAATAATGTCTTCTCTCTGACCTTTCTCTTCTAACTCATTGAGGTATTAGATCTCGTTATTCTTCATCATTAAAACATCTCAATCTGTGCTAAACTAACAGGTAAATACCAGCAGCGGTCAATATTTCACTCCTTCTTTCTTCCTGCTTTTGTGTGAAACTCCTGATTATTATCCGTCTGTTTATCTCCGAGTGTCATTGTTTAATTGGACGCCCCCCCCCCTCCTCTTCCTCCTCCTCTTCCTCCTCCTCCTCCTCCTCCTCCTCCTCCTCCTCCTCCTCCGTCCCCATGGGAAAGTATGCAGACACATTTTGATTTGATTATAGCTCACAAACCAAACTATGCTCGGTCACATTCCAGCTTCACCGAGCAGAAGATGTCAGGAAGCTGCAGAGCAAGGCAGCGGACACGGGCGGGGTCGAGGGTTTGATTCCCTCTGGGGTCACTGATATTTGACCTCCAGCGTGCTGAAGGTTAATCTACACCTTTTCTCAGTCTGTTCAGTAGATGAGATGAGTCTCTTCATGTCACACAGCTAATGAACCAATCAGATTGACCTCACTGAGGAGGTGCAGCGTCGCCCTCTACAGGCCGGAGGAGTCGCTGCAACAACACATCACTGTTTACTGCAGGTTGAAGCGCTGCAGCTGGATTAAACCACAGCTGGAATTCATCTGAATTAATATTAATAACAACATTTAGATGTTAGTCAATTTACAGTTGGATCATAATATTTTTTCTTAGTGATCTACATCATCAAATACAAACGTTCAGCAATCTGTGATTGGTCGGTGCAGAAGACACAAATTAATTATTGAGAAACGAGTTCAGCAAAGACTGATTGTGGAAAATGTCTTTTAGTTTAATGTAAACTGGAAATGAGTTCATCATTCTTCTTCTCTTTCTCTCTGAGAGTCGAATGATTAAACTCAAATGTCTGTACTGTTAAATATGAAGGTATATCCGGTTAGCTTAGCTTAGCACAAAGACTGGTAACAAGGGGAAACAGCTAGCCTAGCTCTGTCCAAAGGTATGATGATGGCCAAAAACCAAGATGGAGACGACCAAAAACCAAGACGGAGACGTCAAAAAACCAAGATGGAGACGTCAAAAAACCAAGATGGAGACGACAAAAAACCAAGATGGAGACGTCAAAAAACCAAGATGGAGACGTCAAAAAACCAAGATGGAGACGACCAAAAAACCAAGATGGAGACGGGCAAAAACCAAAGATGGAGACGACCAAAAACAAAAGATGGAGACGGCCAAAAACCAAGATGGAGACGACAAAAAACCAAGATGGAGACGTCAAAAAACCAAGATGGAGACGTCAAAAAACCAAGATGGAGACGACCAAAAACCAAGATGGAGACGACCAAAAACCAAGATGGTGACGACCAAAAACCAAGATGGAGACGGCCAAAAACCAAGATGGAGACGTCAAAAAACCAAGATGGAGACGTCAAAAAACCAAGATGGAGACGACAAAAAACCAAGAGGGAGACGTCAAAAAACCAAGATGGAGACGTCAAAAAACCAAGATGGAGACGACCAAAAACCAAGATGGAGACGACCAAAAACCAAGATGGTGACGACCAAAAACCAAGATGGAGACGACCAAAAACCAAGATGGAGACGACCAAAAATCAAGATGGTGACGACCAAAAACCAAGATGGAGACGACCAAAAACCAAGATGGAGACGACCAAAAACCAATATGGAGACGACTAAAAACCAAGATGGAGACGACTAAAAACCAAGATGGAGACGACCAAAAACCAAGATGGAGACGACCAAAAACCAAGATGGTGACGACCAAAAACCAAGATGGAGACGACCAAAAACCAAGATGGAGACGACCAAAAACCAATATGGAGACGACTAAAAACCAAGATGGAGACGACCAAAAACCAATATGGAGACGACTAAAAACCAAGATGGAGACGACCAAAAACCAAGATGGAGACGACCAAAAACCAAGATGGTGACGACCAAAAACCAAGATGGTGACGACCAAAAACCAAGATGGAGACGACCAAAAACCAATATGGAGACGACTAAAAACCAAGATGGAGACGACCAAAAACCAAGATGGAGACGGACAAAAACCAAGATGGAGACGGACAAAAACCAAGATGGAGACGACCAAAAACCAAGATGGAGACGGCTAAAAAACCAAGATGGTGACGACCAAAAACCAAGATGGAGACGTCAAAAAACCAAGATGGAGACGACCAAAAACCAAGATGGTGACGACCAAAAACCAAGATGGAGACGACCAAAAACCAAGATGGTGACGACCAAAAACCAAGATGGAGACGACCAAAAACCAAGATGGAGACGACCAAAAACCAAGATGGAGACGGACAAAAACCAAGATGGAGACGGACAAAAACCAAGATGGAGACGACCAAAAACCAAGATGGAGACGACCAAAAACCAAGATGGAGACGACCAAAAACCAAGATGGAGACGACCAAAAACCAAGATGGAGACGACCAAAAACCAATATGGAGACGACTAAAAACCAAGATGGAGACGACCAAAAACCAAGATGGAGACGGACAAAAACCAAGATGGAGACGGACAAAAACCAAGATGGAGACGACCAAAAACCAAGATGGAGACGACCAAAAACCAAGATGGAGACGGCTAAAAAACCAAGATGGTACAGGATGATACTTTTGACCACACGGTGCGTCTGAGCACGTCGTCCACATTTGGCAAGTTTTCAACAGGAAGTGTAAATAACAGCCAGAGATGTGGCGAACATCAGCAGCAGCAACTCAGAGGAAGAAGAAGACCTCAGGTTTGTCACGCCGAGCGGTTCAGATCCGGCCTTCATGTGGTTTCTTCAACCAGTTCCCATCATGCACCACAACAATAGCTTCCAAATGCTTTGATTTAGACCGTGAAGGTTTAGAGACGAGAGGAAGACTCTGGTTAGTTTAAACAACGTCCACCAAGAGCAGGTGGGAGGAACAGTGCCTTGCTCAAGAGCACGATACGATGTCATGTTAGGGGACGAAGTGAGGATTCAGGATGCAAGGAGGGAGGAAAGGATGGAGAGACAAAATGAGGAGGGGGGAATAGAGACGAGGTGGAGATGAGGAGGATGGACAGAAAAACAAATAAATAAACGATCGAACGAAAGTAGCTTTGAGCCCCCCCCCCCCCCCCCTCCTCCCTCCTACATGTTAATGAGAGACCTGAGAACACGCCTGGTCTTCATCGGATCCACCAGGACGTTCAACTACACTTATTAGACTTTACAATTCATAAACCGCCGAGATTACAAGTAAACCACGAGGGGTCGGGGGGGGGGGCAGACGTCCAACACAGTACCGCGACCTCCGAGTGACCGCGGGGTTTCTATGTTGACAGTAATCAGAGTGGGAGGAGGATGTGATGGAGCCGAGGGAGAGGGGGGGGGAGGGGGGGGAGGGAGGGAGGAGGGGGGGGGGTAATGTAAGGAAATAATCAGCTGGAGAGACGCTCTGGGACATCTGGGGAAGTAACAGAGGTGGATTTGATAAAATCCAGGTACGCTACGAAGTATGAGAACCTACCAGAGATGTGACGGAGGAGGAGGAGAGAGAGGAGAGAGAGGAGAGAGAGGAGAGAGAGAGAGAGAGAGAGAGAGAGGAGGAGGAGGAGGAGGAGGAGGAGGAGGAGGAGGAGGAGGAGAGAGAGGAGAGAGAGGAGAGAGAGAGAGAGGAGGAGGAGGAGGAGGAGGAGAGAGAGGAGAGAGAGGAGAGAGAGAGAGAGAGAGAGAGAGAGAGAGAGAGAGAGAGAGAGAGAGAGAGGAGGAGGAGGAGGAGGAGGAAGAGGAGGAGGAGGAGAGTTACAACAGATAAGATGAAAGTTGAAGTGGACACACTGAGGCTGTCAGCTGACTCTCTGAACCCTCCAGCATTTCTACAACCATTTAAAACATCACGTTTACATATTTAACCTACAGATTCAGTTATTGTTGGATCTGCACCTCGTTTGTTGGATCCACCTGTTCTGAAGATGCCGTCATTCTGAATGAAGCCACGATAGTTTTATTAGTAGTCGTATTAGTTTGGACCTTTTCTACCTCCCATCCACTAGGAGACTCTGAAGAGACTTTTAAAAGACTTTTTGATTACAGTTTCCTTTTGAATGTATTGAATAACACTTTAAATTGTGCTCAATAACATATTAAGACTTGAGAAAGGAAGGATGAGAGCGTCTCTGCTCTGAGTTACCGTCTGGACGTGTTTTATGTTCAGTCTCTGATGAACCTGAGCTGAACTGATCTGGATCACATAGAATCTCTCATCAGCACTCTGTGGAAAATATTTGTGAAAGACGATGGAGAGTGTGTGTAGAAAGAGAAGGACGTGGTTTGTTTGATTTTACAACAAAAAAAAAAAGCTGAAATGAGAAATGAAATGTTTCTTGGAAGAACCAGAATTTTGGATAAAACAGCCAAAACAAGCAGAAGTCAGTGTGTTAGTCCAAAGGTAACTGTGAAGTTTATAATGTCCTCTCAACACAAACAGAACCACTGATTATATCTGATTACTATAAAGTCACACGAGCCTGTAATCTGATGCAGACGGATTAAAAACAGCTTCACATTCACTCAAATTTAATGAATCTTCTGAGCAAAAACACACGAAGGAGGTTCGTTCACCCAAAACTACAACATAACAGTGTCTTCACACTTCTTCTACTGCTGAGCCAACGGGTTCTGTTTGAGAGTTTTGGATCTTAATCAGAGAGAATAACAGAACCAGTCTGCTTCATTAATGTGCCGAGAGACTGGAGATACTGAACGGCTGTTACCAGCTAGCTTACGGCTAACAGCTGAAGCTACAGACGCTGTTTGGAGTGAATAAACCATCCAGTGGTCAAAATGGTGAACTCTTGGTGACATTAACCCTTTTCTACCGGGGCTGTTGGTGGGCCGGTTCTGAGCCGGAACCAGTTCTGTGGGTTTCGACAGCAAAAGAACCCATCTTGGTTTTTGGCCGTCTCCATCTTGGTTTTTGGCCGTCTCCATCTTGGTTTTTGGCCGCCACCGTCTTGGTTTTTAGCCGTCGCCATCTTGGTTTTTGGCCGTCTCCATCTTGGTTTTTGGCCGTCTCCATCTTGGTTTTTGGCCGTCTCCATCTTGGTTTTTGGCCGCCACCGTCTTGGTTTTTAGCCGTCTCCATCTTAGTTTTTGGTCGTCTCCATCTTGGTTTTTGTCCGTCTCCATCTTGGTTTTTAGCCGTCGCCATCTTGGTTTTTGGCCGTCTCCATCTTGGTTTTTGGCCGCCACCGTCTTGGTTTTTAGCCGTCGCCATCTTGGTTTTTGGCCGTCTCCATCTTGGTTTTTGGCCGTCTCCATCTTGGTTTTTGGCCGCCACCGTCTTGGTTTTTGGCCGTCTCCATCTTGGTTTTTGGCCGTCTCCATCTTGGTTTTTGGCCGCCACCGTCTTGGTTTTTAGCCGTCGCCATCTTGGTTTTTGGCCGTCTCCATCTTGGTTTTTGGCCGTCTCCATCTTGGTTTTTGGCCGTCTCCATCTTGGTTTTTGGCTGCCACCGTCTTGGTTTTTGGCCGTCTCCATCTTGGTTTTTGTCCGTCTCCATCTTGGTTTTTGGCCGTCTCCATCTTGGTTTTTGGCCGCCACCGTCTTGGTTTTTAGCCGTCGCCATCTTGGTTTTTGGCCGTCTCCATCTTGGTTTTTGGCCGTCTCCATCTTGGTTTTTGGCCATCTCCATCTTGGTTTTTGGCCGTCTCCGTCTTGGTTTTTGGGCGTCTCCATCTTGGTTTTTGTCCGTCTCCATCTTGGTTTTTGGCCGTCTCCATCTTGGTTTTTGGCCGCCACCGTCTTGGTTTTTGGCCGTCTCCATCTTGGTTTTTGTCCGTCTCCATCTTGGTTTTTGGCCGTCTCCATCTTGGTTTTTGGCCGTCTCCATCTTGGTTTTTGGCCGTCTCCATCTCGGTCTTTGGCCGTCTCCATCTCGGTCTTTGGCCGTCTCCATCTCGGTCTTTGGCCGTCTCCATCTCGGTCTTTGGCCGTCTCCATCTCGGTCTTTGGCCGTCTCCATCTCGGTCTTTGGCCGTCTCCATCTCGGTCTTTGGCCGTCTCCATCTCGGTCTTTGGCCGTCTCCATCTCGGTCTTTGGCCGTCTCCATCTCGGTTTTTGGCCGTCTCCATCTTGGTTTTTGGCCGTCACCGGCCGTCTTTATCTTGTGCTTTGGACGTCTCCATCTCGGTTTTTGGTCGTCTCCATCTCGTTTTTTGCAACCAGAAGAGACAGGAGATGGTGGAGCTAAGTACAACTGAACGCTGATTAAGACATTTTCAGGCGATTAACTCTGATGAAGTGAAAACACACTGTGATTAAAGAGTTAAAGTTCTAAGACTGAGTCACTAACAGCTCCCAGACCGGACAACGCCGTGGTAGCAACCTGTCAATCACCAGGTAGCCCCGCCCTAAAGCATGCTGGCTGGTAGACAGGATGCAGGTTTAAGTTAGCCTACTGGTTTTAACGTATGACTACTTGTCATTTGTCAAGAGCACACTGACTAATTTGAGGGAATTAAATTCATCTTTTTAATGCAGGAATTGCAAGTTGAAGAGATGATGGGTGAAGACACGTGAACATCCTCCTCGGAGGCTCCACAGTGACTGGTAGCAGCAGACTGGTTGTACTGGTCCGCTCCCAGTTGGAACATGTGGATGTGTGAGCAGCAGAGCTCCGTCAGATCTCCCTGGATAAATAAAGTTTTAACGAGCAGCTGTTGCTCCGTCTCCCCACGCTCCCGTAACGAGCCGCTGTTGGCCGGCAGCCTGCAATCACAGCGTGACCTCTGACCTCTGACCGGGTCGCTCTGAACAATCAGACAACACGCCCTGAACTCTGGATGATGTTACGATGATTAATAATCCTGCTTCACGTCTAAACGTCGTCCTCAGGAGGAAGAGAGCCAATCAGTGACGGACAAACTGACGGGTGTGAGAGAGGAAGAAGAGGAAGAGGAAGGATGAGAAGAGATGAACTGAGAGAAGAGAAGAAGAACGACTAGAAAAGAAAATGCAAATACAGCTTTGAGTAAATCACTGATTGAAACTCCTGCAGTCGTTTGACAACATGAGCAAATAAAATAAGAACTATTTTGTGATTTAAGGACGTATTTTAACTGTAGGAAGAGATTTGGAAAATAAAGGAGCTGTGAAATAAATCAGGAATTGTTCATCCCTGGAAAGCAGCATGGAGGAATGTCGGGTCTTCCAGGTGTTTCCAGGATGTGTGGGAACCCCCCCGACCTGACAGATGATTAATGTGTCGGAGTTTGAGCAAAGTGGGAAATCATAAATATAATAAACTCATATTTCACAAGACGTGTTTCCATTAAAGTATTTTTATGCACATTTTGAAGTATCACATCAGAAAAACTATGGAACAGGCAAAATTCAATAAAACTTAGAAAGTTTTTACACTAACTTGAGGTGTTTTTTGTAGAAAAAGAGTTGATGCGGAGATGTTCAGAGACTGACCATCTAGCTAGCTAACGCCTGCTCTCCTCCAGGTGAAAGTTTAGAGACCCGCTCTGCAGATACTACATCAGTCCAGGCCGATATATATACATCACAACCACAGACCAACTCAGTCACCACAATAAAACGTTGGCATTGCACGTTTCTGAAAACCATGGATATGTTGAAGCTCGGAACAGGAAAATATAGGTTTCATATCAACAGGCTTTTTCGCTCCGTCTTCCAGTGTGGACAGTTCAGACGTGGTCCAACAACACGTCGTATAAAAGTATCTGTTACGAGTCGTGTGACCCAAAATGTAAAACTGAAGCCTGCCTTTTAAAGTCCTGGGTCTGGTCCTTTACTGGGAGATAAACTGGAGGCTTGAACACGTCTGTTACTGAGAGCCGACGTTCTACAAGAAGTGAAGTGTCTTCAGAGAGAAACAGCCACTCCATCGACGGACACCAATTACTGTGAAGAGGGAACAGATTGTACAGAACCGAGCGACGAGCGAAGAGCGACGCACCCCGAAAGGAGCCGGATGAGGGGCTGAGATCATTTAGTTCCTCTCTTCCTGTTCCAAACCGCGGTGAAATGCTCACGATGTGCTGACGGATGAACGGGCTCGGCATTATGAGAGACAGACGGGAGGTTCGTCTGACCTCTGAGATCAATCACAGGTAATCTGGAGCTGATTCACAGTCTGCGTCAGGAGCTACAGCAGCTGACCTCCCAAAATAATAAAGCTCAGACGCCTGACGTCAAAGAAATCACAATTCTTAGGAAATGATTACAGAGAAATCTGTCAGAGAAAGACGAGAGATTACAGGTAAGATCAGCTCCCAGAACAGAGACCTGAGCAACAGATGTTCCACTTTCAATGTCTTCTGTTATTAATACATACTGGATAACGTCTACCAGAGACCGTGTCTATATCTACTGACACATTTAATATGCATATCATTTCTAACTGTCTGTTTTAATGTACATACAGTACACAGTGCTGCTGATATACAAGAGTCAGGATATATAGAGACTACGCCTGATTTACTCGCCAAGATTTGGCGCATGTTTGGAGCGTTATTTAACCTCCTTCTCGACAAGCTAGTCTGACCTGGTTGGTACCGATGGATTCATCAGGTTCTCTAGTTTACTATGATACCAGTATCTTCACTCTAGCTTTTATTCTTTCGTCGCTGTGACGACGGGACGGCATGAAGATTACGAGGAATCGTGATGAGGAAACGTTGGGATGGTTAATACTCCGTGAGTTCTCAACGCTCCTCAAAGTTAAAATAATATAAATCATAAATTCTACCAACAACGCCTAAAAGTTCAGCCTGACAATAAGTACACGTCTTTATCATCCTGTTCATATGAAACTGTGTCATTTGACCTACAATATTTTTTTCACAGATGTCTTTCTGACGTTCAGGAAGTCTGTTTGTTCACTTCGGCCTCGTTTATGGAAACAAACGTTCCACAATTGGATTTCTGCGTCATGTCATTGTGCTTAAACCACCTGACATTGAAAACTGAACAGTTAGTGACAAACAGGTTCAATTTGTTGAAATAAAATATATTCACAAGGTTGAGAATAACTTCTCAAAGTGCTCTCAGCTTGGAAGTCACTCCATCCCTCTCGGGAACATCATGCGATGAAATGAAAGACAGAACACACAGCGATATACAGGAGGGTCTTCAGTTAGGAAGAGGAATAAATCCCTCATTGTGTTCAGCAGATGATAAGAGCTATTAGTCGCTGGAGACGCAGCGAGCTGGAACCGATCCTCCTCTAATTGAGTTTCAAGAGTCTTCACGGACAGAAAAAGACATCATTCCTTCAGCAGACACAGAGGCAGTAATCACCGGAGGAAACACAACCGCTGGAATTACAGGGATTCAAGAGCTTTCATAAAAACACCGAGAGACAAACCAGCAGGGATTCCTGCCAGAAGAACGGCCGTCAGTCAGAGCTAAAGACGGAGAGGTTATCACGATGCTGAGCTCAGGGTGCTGGAAGTACAGCTCAAAACATTATATATAACTCCTGCTATATATAATACTATATATAATCCTGCTAATATATAATACCTTTATACCGTACTAAACGCTGTTATATAACTCCTGCTAAATACCTTTATACCGTACTAAACGCTGTTGTTAGGTATATAAGAAACATAACTGCTGCTACTTGGCGTCCATGTTTGTTTTGGTACTAGAACACGTGACCGTTGGCGTCCATGTTGGTTTTGGTACAAGAACACATGACCGTTGGCGTCCATGTTGGTGTTGGTACAACAACACGTGACAGTTGGCGTCCATGTTGGTGTTGGTACAAGAACACGTGACCGTTGGCGTCCATGTTGGTTTTGGTACAACAACACGTGACAGTTGGCGTCCATGTTGGTTTTGGTACAAGAACACATGACCGTTGGCGTCCATGTTGGTGTTGGTACAACAACACATGACCGTTGGCGTCCATGTTGGTTTTGGTACAAGAACACGTGACCGTTGGCGTCCATGTTGGTTTTGGTACAACAACACGTGACAGTTGGCGTCCATGTTGGTTTTGGTACTAGAACACGTGACAGTTGGCGTCCATGTTTGTTTTGGTACAACAACACGTGACAGTTGGCGTCCATGTTGGTGTTGGTACAAGAACACGTGACAGTTGGCGTCCATGTTTGTTTTGGTACAAGAACACGTCACAGTTGGCGTCCATGTTGGTTTTGGTACAACAACACGTCGCAGTTGGCGTCCATGTTGGTTTTGGTACAACAACACGTGACAGTTGGCGTCCATGTTGGTTTTGGTACAACAACACGTGACAGTTGGCGTCCATGTTTGTTTTGGTACAAGAACACGTGACAGTTGGCGTCCATGTTGGTTTTGGTACAAGAACACGTGACAGTTGGCGTCCATGTTGGTTTTGGTACAACAACACGTGACAGTTGGCGTCCATGTTGGTTTTGGTACAACAACACGTGACCGTTGGCGTCCATGTTGGTTTTGGTACAAGAACACGAGAAAGTTGGCGTCCATACAGGGATATACAGTACTTCAGATTTTTGGTCGTATAACACAACGTTGTGATATCTTTGACAATGTCGATAACAGACTGATACACTGTGAAAACCATTTTCATTCAACCAACTCACATGGAATGGATTATTATGTGAATGTCGAGTATGTAGAGCATTAATATTTGGCTGGACCTCATCACTTGGCACTGAACAATTTGACCCCACTTTTATAGAACTCAGTATATCAGTATATCAGTATATCAGTATATCAGTATCAGTATATCTCATTGTGAAGTTCTAAATGCATAAATAATCCTCAGTGATCTTCCTCATTGGGTTCCTCTGTACTCTCTAGGAAGCAGTCCTTTATTTCTGGGTCATCATCTGTGATTTCTATCTATTAGTGATGGATCTTCCACCCAGGAGCAGACTGATAGCATCCTTCAGAAGTCCAGTTTATTTGTACAGCAGGAAGTTATGACGGATCCAAAGAGAAGACCGTCAGCGTTTACCTACATGTGTGTTTTCTCATCACTTGTCATTCTTGTTGGGTCCATTACAAGAAAACGCCGTCTGTCGTCCAAACTACAGCCGCTGTAGAGTTTATAAGGATCTCTCTCTGCTGACTCAGCACTCTGATAACAGAGAGCTTCATCGTCTGACAGACCGAGATCATTTATCTGGTAGAGAGATGTGTTTCGGAGCAGAGGAAGAGGCTCGGTGGGTTTCTTC
>CAKAOJ020000229.1:852500-885000 GCA_916701645.2 Sebastolobus alascanus
ACGCAGCTCTCTCCAGTGAACTTCTCTGTGGTCCGATGTGTTTACTGCCTGTGAACGGATGCTAATGAATGCACGCCCAGCAAAACGCAGAGGCCGCTATTATTTCCCAGCATGCTCAGTGTAAACAGGAGAGAACGACGTGGAGGAAACTCAATCGGCCGAGTCTAATCACGAGCCTGAATTTCTGCTTTTTTCCTGTTAATTGCAGCCTTCATGTGGGAAACATTTACAGCCAGAGAGATGCTAGCAATTATGGGAGCAAAATAAATAGAGTGAGGAGCTGCTGTCAGCGCTCTCGAACCGGGCCGGGTGCCTTTGGGCAAGGCATTGGACCTGGAGTGGAGCCCAGCAGCAGTGAAGGAAGTGAAGGTAGAGAGAGTTGTTTAAAGTCTAATGAAAGTCTGGGTCAACGTTGAGATCTGTGATCATCAGTAGAACCAACGTGATTATAGAAATCCTGAGGGATGTAAAAGGTTTCTGTTTTATTTACTGACTGTTGTTGTTATTTTGTTTTCATTATTCTACTAAACTGTTGATGAAACTGTCAAAAAAATGTCTGAAAAATGTCAGAAAAAAAAGTTTAAAACATTGTCCGAAAAATAAAAAAAAAGTAAAAAAAAAAATTATGAAAATTGTCCGTAAAAAAAGTTTTTAAAAATGTCCGAAAAATATATTAAAAAAAATATCCAACAAAGTCCGGGAAAAGGTTTTAAAAAAAAATTGTCCGAAAAATTTACAAAAAAAACTAAAAAACAAATGTCAGAAAAACAGTTTTTAAAAAAATTCTAAAAAAATGCCCAAAAAATGTCAGAAAAAAGTCAGAAAAAAAAGTTTAAAAAAATATCAGAAAAATGTAAAAAAAAAGTCTGAAAAATGCGAAAAATGTCCTAAAAAGTAAAAAAAAATGTCATAAAAAAGTCTTTAAAAAAAGTCAGAAAAACACAGCAGGATGACATTTTAGAAGTGTAACTTAAGCCCACTGCTTGTGTTTTAGCCTGCAGAGGGTCTACAGTATAGAGAGCTGTAGGAGTGAAACGACCTCCTGACCTGATTACATTGGGTCAGAACAGGAAGCTGATCACAGTCGGCTTCATGAGCAGCTGAAAACAGAGTTAAAGTCTGACGTTTACACTGAAACATGAGGTTCAAATCCACCGGTGGTTCAAATCAGACAACATTCGGGGGGGGGGAGGCAGCCTCTCTGATAGTGCCAGATGTGTGGAAACATCTGTATCATCAGTCCGCCCTCACAGGTGTGTGTGTGTGTGTGTGTGTGTGTGTGTGTGTGTGTGTGTGTGTGTGTGTGTGTGTGTGTGTGTGTGTGTGTCCTAACTCAGTTTAAAGCAGTGTGCAGCAGGATGATGGAGGCAGATGGATCCGTCTGACACACTGAGTCACAGCGTTTATATGACAGGTGGTGAACGGAGCTGATGTCCTCAAAACACACATCCAAATAAAACTTGTTCAACGCCACAGAACACTCAGCAGACACACAGTCACATGTTTGTCTTCTTCATGGAACACATGGTAACGTTAGCCTCGTACAGCAGGAGGATCAGAGTACACCTTGTTAGTAGAGCTGAGACGCTCCACCTGTCTCCTGCTTCTATACTATCACCTGGTGCTGATTACATATGGAATGTTAACTTCTTTAACTGTGTGACTGTGACTGACCTGTGGATCAGAGAAGACTTCCTGGATGCTGTTGATTGGTCCAACAGGAACACCGGAGCCCTCAAACCTCCTCAGCCAATCAGCTGTGTTCTCCTGCAGAAACCTGACGGAGAGGAATCAATCACTATCATTAGAAACAATTAGAGCTGTTAATCGGTTAAAATATTTAATCACGATTAATCTCACATTTTTTATCTGTTCTAAATGAACTTTAAAGGAGATTTATCAAGTATTTAATCCTCTTATAGACATGAGAGTGGACAAATATGCTGCTTTATGTAAATGTATGTATATATTTATTATTATTGTAAATCAATGAACAACACAAAACAATGACAGATATTGTCCAGAAACCCTCAATTGTAAAAAAAAAAAAAAAAAGAAAGTTCCGCAATAATGTCAAAAAAATAGTCTGAAAAATGTAAAAAAAAAAAAAAAATTTAAAAAATGTCCAAAAAATGTAAAAGAAAAAAAAAAAGAAAAAAAGTTCGAAAAATGTAAAAAAAAAAAAAAAAAAGTAAAAAAAAGTTCATAAAATATCCCAAAAAAGTCTGAAAATGTAAAGAAAAAAAATTTTTTAAATATCCGAAAAATGTAAAAAAAAAAAATGAACGAAAAATGTACATTCAGATATCTGGAGGTCAGAGGTCAAGGGACCCTTTTAAAAATGGACAGACATGACAGTTTTTCCCAAGTTGTGTTAATGTGTTAAAGAAATTAGTGGCGTTAAAACAAACCTGCGTTAACGCGTTATTTATTTATTTATATTTATTTATATTTGACAGCACTAGAAATATTAAAAACATAATTTAAATGATTATTATTATCATCGTGTGTGTGTGTGTGTGTGTGTGTGTGTGTGTGTGTGTGTGTGTGTGTGTGTGTGTGTGTGTGTGTGTGTGTGTACCTCTGTGACAGCGTGTGCAGCAGCTGTTTGCGGTTCTGGACTCTCAGCTGGTTGGTTCTGTACTCCGGTTCGTCTGTGAGCTCCATCAGCTGCAGAACCTGCAAACAAACACGTTTAATATTTCCCTTTATTAGACATAAGATCTTTAGAATGAACCCTCATAACTTCAAGTATGAGATGAAATACTCATAAATACTACATAATCTGTAAGTACTCTGATGAAGTAAGAAATTTAAACTTTGATTCTGCAAAACAACATGAAGCATTCAGTGATTTTGGGGCAGACACTGATCCCAGTCTGTAACTGTTATTAAATGATTTAATGATTAAATAACACAACAGTGACTCACCTGACAGACTTTCACAAACTGTCTGTCGTTGCCAGCAGCCACCACGATGTGTCCGTCTCTGGTCCTGAAGGCCTGAAACAGAGAGCAGAGCCTTCAGATAAAACACATCACAGACAGCTGGAGGAACTAAACATCCAGACACACCAGTATCACCAGATCATGTTTTCTGATTTCATTAATAGTTTATATTAGGGGTCACCAGAGGCCTCACCATACCATACTATTGGGATTTTACACTTTGCGGTCGTATCGCGATAAGATATATTGAGATTTATAACCTTTTTACAACTGCAAATTATGCAGTTTGTCAGCATCTGTTTTATCTAATAACTAGAGCTGTCAAAGTTAACGTGATAACAACACGTTAACGCACGTTTGTTTTCACGTCACTAATTTCTTTAACGCAACTTGTGATTTTTAGGTTGTATTCGTATGTAATCCACCGAATCGTGAAGTATAAAGCGGATTTAATGTTATCAAACAGAGAGAAATGTTCTCCTCTCGTCCTAAAACGGTCCTAAATCAATAATACAGAACTTCCTTGTTTTATGAATGAAGCGGTTCAGTTGAAGCAGCGCTGTGTGTGTTTGACCAATCAGAGACGATCATCCCCGCAAACTCCACTGCGAAAGTTCCTGTACTTTCAGAAGGTACCACCCCCCCCCCGACCAGGACCTTTGTCGGGGGGTAAAAAGGTGCCGTAAAATGTCCCCAGAACTAAATTTAGACCCCGGTCCCTGAAACGCAATGAGTTCCTCAAAAGGTTCCTAGTTCTGGGGGAAAGTTCCTGCCGTGGAAACGGGGCTCTAGCCTCTTAATTTTGCTCTCAAAGTGCACCAGATTGATGCATTTAACTTTAAAATGTACAAAATCTTCCTCCGGGGGAGCATGACCCCCCTAGAGGGTCCCAGGTCCAACAACCACAGTCTCACAAAATCCTGCAGGAAACACTGGTGCAGTCAGAATTTGTACTAGCAGAGAGCAACGTCACATTTCATTAATAATCACTAAAGCAAACACAGTAAAAGTGATTTAGTGAGAATCATCGCCTCGGTGAGATTCTTAGTTTGTGCACCTATGATTCCACTCCTGGTCTTCAAGCAGCAGCAGGAAGTTGACTTCATGTTGTTCACTTTGAGGACTCTAATATATTTGATAGAGTTGATTCCTCCCAGCAGTAGATGTGAGATTTACTCTGATTCAATAGGAGGTTCTGAGTGTTCCTCCTCTACATGTTATCTCAGAGTCCCAGATGAGATTTAAAAGAAGTTTAATAAGCTGAAGCACGCCTGAGGAAAGCCGTCTTCTTTATCTTTCTGTACTTTCTCCTCCTCTTCCTCCTCCTCTTCCTCTTTCTCTCTCACAATTGCTTGTAATAAAAAGTGGTGGCCACATGAATGGAGGACAAGAACGGCTGTCATGCATCACACACACACCAGCGCCCACATCCCAGTGCTGTGTGTGTGTACTCACACCGCTAACCCTTTAGTCACACCGCCGCCTCGCTTTCATCCCGGCCCCCGGGGAGTTGTGGGTAACGCAGTTCCACCGGGGGACTACGACGGGACGTTCATCCACAAAACCCCAAACGGTCCTCGGAGAGGGCAGGCGGTGCGGTCGGGCCGACTTCTGCCCCCCCGACAGAACTGTCAAAGAACTGAAGCTCAGTGTTTCATATCTACATCTCTGCAGCTCTACGGAGCTCTGGTTCTGGTTCTGGTTCTGGTTCCTGTCCCTCAGGAGCTGGTAGAGACCAGAAACAGAGCTAAAAAAGAGAGAATATTGGACTAACACTCATTAACTGTCCCTCTGTGTTTCATGAGTTGACTTCAGTTCAGTGTAGTGATGTCACAACACCACTAATTTAATACTCGATACCACGGTAAAAAACTAATGTTAAACACTACTACCACTACTGATACTATACTACCTCTACTGCTGCTACTACTACCTCTACTGCTGCTACTACTACTGTTACTACCACCACCACTGCTACTGTTACTACTACTGCTACTATTGCTGCTGTCCCTGTTGTAACTACTACTACTACTGCTGCTGCTGCTACTACTACTCCTACTACTACTACTACTGCAACTATTGCTGCTGTTCCTGTTGTAACTACTACTACTACTGCTGCTGCTACTACTACTAATGCTGCTGCTACTGCTACTACTACTACTACTACTACTACTACTACTACTACTACTGCTGCTGCTACTACTACTCCTACTACTACTACTACTGCAACTATTGCTGCTGTTCCTGTTGTAACTACTACTACTACTGCTGCTGCTACTACTACTACTACTGCTGCTGCTACTACTACTACTACTACTACTACTACTGCTGCTGCTGCTACTACTACTACTACTACTACTGCTACTACTACTACTACTACTACTACTACTGCTGCTGCTACTACTACTACTGCTGCTGCTGCTACTACTACTACTACTACTACTACTACTACTGCTGCTACTACAACTTCTATTACTGCTCCCACTGCTACTACTACTACTATTACTATTGCTGCTGCTGCTGCTATCCTAACAGGATGCTGAGGATTCCATCCAAATACTACTGTATGTCCAAGTACTTATAATTCTAAACATTTATCTCAGCCAAAAACTACTTTCTGTCTAACAAGTTAATTAATTTCAACTTCCACCTTTGACAGTATTACAGTTTAGCTTCCTGGGGGGGGGGGTTAATGCAGTTCAGCTTTCAACTCTGCCAGTTTTACAATTCAGTTCTTCAGGAGTTCATTTAAGATTTCTGTATTTTCAGCGATGCTTTGCAATTAATTTCAGCTGTCAGCATTCACACGCATTTTCTAGTTATGTTGTTTGATTAATTGATTATAAGTATTATTAGACTGCAGATCGGCCGCATGTTATGATGAATAATGGTAGAAACGCACGGACACGCATGATCGCTGTCACACACGTTTTAACGGAGTCGGATACGAGCGGAGCGGTTTTAACAGCTTTTGATCTGTTTTTTATCAGAGAAAATGTTGAATAAGTTTCCTCAGCTTGTGTATCTGAGTTCAACTCGTCCTCCGCGGCTGCAGCGAGCCTCTCGTGTGTCTCTTCTTTGACACGCTGGATGTCTCGTTTTGGGCGGTTTGAATTGACCCATCTCAGAAATCAGATGTGAACTTTAAAAGTGGGGACGGATGACTTGTTCAGCTCGAATATCTTCCTCACGCAGCCGCAACCGCAAAAACACCAATAATTCTGTTGTTTCAACTCTCGTGATCTCCGGAGACCTCGTCTGCTAACGCTTTCATCTCCGGGGCATCTCCGCGGGGGGGGGGGGGGGGAGCGCGGCATTGCGGGTAAGGAGGTTCACACGAGGATTAGATCCGAGCGTCGGACAATAACGCCCCGGCTGCCGAGAGGCGGCGACCACAAGAATGGAGCCGCCGCCGACCGCGTTCACGGCGAGCAGATGGAGCGAAACATCAGGAGGAGCTGACAGGTCCGCTCAGTGTGAGTGTGACGGGTTAATGTGAGCCTCCATAATAACACAGGAACATCTCCGCTCCCTCGGGCTCCACGCCAGTAATGTGAAGCAGACCCGGGTCCGACACCAACACGGCTCCGACTGTTCAGAACCTCTCGCTGGGTTTAAACAGTTTAAATATGGATCAGAGACGGAGGGAAAGCTCTTCTCTGAGGCTGCTCTCACACCTGAGGTTCATTTGGTCCAAGAGGGACAATATGATCCACTGACCCACTTAAGTTCTGGTCCGGTTCCTGTTCACACTGAACCAGAGGAGTGAACATGAAGTTAACTGGACCGGTCTTTCTGAATCAACAGTTTTTGCAGCACGTTAATGATTCTGACGTGTAGATTTTAGAGCTGTCAGAGTTAACGTGATAATAACTCATTAACGCAAATTAACCTTTAACGCCACTAATTTCTTTAACGCATTAACGCAACCTGTGATTTTTAGGTTGTAGCGGCTCAGTTTTAAAGCTAGAGTGAAGATACTGGTATCATAGTAACCTATAGAACCTGATGAATCCATCGGTACCAACCAGGTCAGACTAGCTGGTCGTGAAGGAGGTTAAATAACGCTCAGAACTTACACTACATTTTGGCGAAGAACTTTAATTTAATACTTTAACTACGTACATTTTACTGCACAAGGAATACTTTTACTTTAAGTACTTTAAATACATTTTACTGCACAATGAATACTTTTACTTTAAGTACTTTAAATACATTTTACTGCACAAGGAATACTTTTACTTTAAGTACTTTAAATACATTTTACTGCACAATGAATACTTTTACTTTAAGTACTTTAAATACATTTTACTGCACAAGGAATACTTTTACTTTAAGTACTTTAACTACATTTTACTGCACAATGAATACTTTTACTTTAAGTACTTTAACTATGTTTTACTGCACAATGAATATTTTTACTTTAAGTACTTTAACTACATTTTACTGCACAATGAATAATTCTAAGTACTTGAAGTACATTTTACTGCACAATGAACACTTCTAAGTACTTGAAGTACATTTTACTGCACAATGAATACTTCTAAGTACTTGAAGTACATTCTACTGCACAACGTGCGACGTTGGCGGCGTGTCATCCGAGCTGTGACAGAGAGGGAAAGTTCCGTTAGCGGTCCATCGTTACTCCGAGAGGAGGTCATGTGACATCACAGAGGGATGACATCACAGAGGTATGACATCATACAGCAGGTGATGTCACACTGTCAGGTGATATAACACAGACCTGCAGCTGTCAGTTCATGTTTCAGAGCTTCCCGTGTGGTTTCATCTGTGTTTCGTCTCCGTGCTCTTATTGTGAAATGTCTGGCCGTGCCGTGCAGAAAAGAGATAATTCACGTTTTAACGACACCACAGAGAAGCCGCGGGACGAGAGAAATGTCTTTTATTTCTGTCTCTTATGTTTCTAATAAACTTACAAATGTGATCAGGACGCAGGAGGAGAATTTAACGACCGTTCGGTTACGCATTTTATTTTCTAAAGCGTGATGAAAATCGATAAATCAGTCTGAAATCTTGATTTAATTGTGGAAAAAGTGAAACATTCACCTGACGCAGGTCCCAGAAAACATCCCGTTTGAGTTTGGAATGAGTTTAACCCAGAAACAGAGGTTTGATAAGAGAAGAGAGGACTGTGTGGTCTGAAGGAAGAGAGTGATGGATGAGGAGATAATGAGGGATAACAGGAAACATTAAAACAGTGACTGACACTAATCGCCTCTAAGTGTTTTATAATTGTCTCTGTGACTCCCGCCTCCTTTTCTCTTATTCCCCTGAACGCTGACGTCAACTCTCAGCATGTTCTCATCGTTTCCCCCTCAGACAACACCACCTTTAACCATTACAGTACGGGATGTTAAAGGGACAGTTCAGGTGAGGTACGTCTCCATAGTCATTTAACACACCTGAAATAATCAATATCAGGTTAAGTGTTCGCTATATTTAGAATATTTTCACCTCTTTACCTCGCTGTCAGACAGCCTTTCTGACGGGGAACTGAAGCTGTTATATCGCTCTCTTCAAAGCCACCAGACTCCATTCAGAAAAACAGTAATTTAACCTCTCAGTTGAACTAACAGGACTGGAATCTCCTGATTCGATACTGTCACCATACCTGGATGTGTATTGAGATTTATAAATATTCTGATTTCTAGTGATTGTTGTTAACTTCTTTAACTCTAGACCATGAAGGGAACAAGATGAATCAGACACTTCTAGAGACTTTTGCTTTGTAAAATCTCTAAATGAATCCAGTAAAAATGTTTGATTTTCAGCATGTATGTAGTCAGAGATGTCCTGAAGTCAAATATATCAGGATCATTAGCAGGAATTATTTATTAAATCTTTTATCCAGCAACCCAAAAATCAAAGAATAAAGACATTTCCCTCACAGATTAGTGGTATTTTCTTTTTAATTTATAATGTTTTATACTTCTGGTGAATATAATCCAATCAATCTTATTTCCATAGATGTATTTTGTATATACAGTTCCCTTTGTTAACACCTTATTTTGAAAAGCGGACGTAGTCCCACGTGTCTACTTCCTCGAACTTCTCCAAGGCCGTCTCTAGCTCTCCCGTCAGCTCCGTTCTCTTTATCCATCCATGGTCAGCTCCATCGGGGCCGTTTCAATGCATTTAACAGAAATGTCAGTATATGGGTGCTCTACAGTTGTAGCGTCGGCCCATTTGACCACGGAGACGAGAGCGACGGCCGGCTCGACCGCAACGTTACCGCGATACGATAACGTTTCCTGTCCGTGACAGAGTTAGCATGCAGCTTTAGCCGTGATGTCTAGCTCTGCTTTTCCTGCAATGTGTGAAACCCAAAGTGTTTCCATCCTTTACTGGATGTGTAGTGTTTACCACGCTGGATTTAACATGTGAGGGTGCAGGTCGTATCCACGACGACCCTCCAACGTTTTCTACTTTCTGAGGTTTGTTTTGGTTGACGGATACGGAACGGATATGACGTCACGTTACTCAGACTACCACAATAAAAGCGGTGACTTCCTTCTACCTCCACATAGAATCAGATGAAGCAGATATATCGATTCTGGGATTAAAACATCGATTTCAATAACATGTACAAAGCAGCAACAGAGGTTATTTCTTCTATGGTTGATGGAGGAAAGAAAAGTTGTTGGTATCTATGGAGACGAGCTCTCAGCAGTCCAACTCGAGTAAAGTGAGGCGCTCGCTCTTGGTGTGAACAGAGCATCAGGAGTTTTGGGCTATTTTGGTTTTCGTTTTGAATACTTTTACCTTTATACAATATATATATATATATATAATACCTTTTTTTCACCTCTATGACCTGAGAATGATTTTTTCACTGTGACATACTGTATCAACGTATTGGACATAGATATACAGTATATAGAGCACCTGGTCTTTGTGTGATGTGTGTTGTAACGAGGGAGTTTACCTGATAAGGTACGATGCTCTCGTGGGCCGTCCCCAAGCGCCTCGCCTCCTTCCCTGCGTTCAGATAGTTAGCAGCAATATGGCTGAGACAGGAAACCTGAGAGGGAGAGATGGAGGGAGGGAGGGAGGGAGGGAGGTGTTAAATCTGAGCTGTCATCAGTCTGCTGCTGTTGGAGGTCGTCACTCACTCGTCACGACCACAAACTCTGCTCTCTTTACTCACGACGCCGTGAAACCGCTGGAAAACAAACCGGCGGCTCACCCTCGACCCCGCGCCGGCACTGGATTTACAAGCAGCTGAAAACCTGCGGACGGATTTCCATGACGCCTGGCGAACGGATCGGCCTCGAGTCGATCCTCGTCTCTCGTGTTTTCATCCACAGCTCTGAGGCTGCAGCAGCCGCCGCAAACACCTCGTCTCTACAACCTGACATACAGGATCTTTACTGACCCAGTGAAACATTAAAGTGAAGTGAAGAGAGTCGGTCTCTCTTCCAGCAGCATTTCTCAGGTGCTAAAGTGCTGCTGAACACTCAAACTGGACCTCAGTGTTTCATTCATGCAGGACATGAAGCTGTTCACAGATCCACAGACTTCCAACACGACCAAAGCTTCAACTTATTCAGCCAGAAAAACGATGTTCTGATCCTCAATCAACAAACACACAGGAAATAAATACAAACTAAATAAAAACATACATAAAACTACAACAATAGAATTTCTAGACCTTTTATTATTTAATCTATTAGCCTCTTAACAATCCGAATGTTCGCTGGTTTTCAGAGGTAGCGGGCTCAGCTTTAAAGCTACAGTACCATAAGTACCGTGGCTCGGGACTAACGGCGTCCCGTCCTCTAGGGGACGATAGAAAACGTGTTTGGGACGCAGTAAACTCACTAAGAGGACGAACTCCATTTATTCCCTGATGATGCTACTTTGTGAACAACAAGTCTGTGTTGAAATCAGCAGGATGAGAGCTAGTTAGCGTTAGCGGTGAGCGTGGGGTCGTCGGTGGCGTTGTAGCTGTGAACGTAGCTGTAGCAGTGTGTGTAAAAACATTCTTAATGTCGGTTATACGGTTAATTATTAACATCCCCACAGTTCATCCTGAGGGGAACATGAATGATGAACCACATTTCATCACAATCCATCCCATAATAGTTGAGATGTTTCGGCCCAGTGATGATCGATCCACGGAGACGAGGAGCGCTGGGAAGGGAAATGAGCAGCGAGCTCTGGTTACATCACAACGGGAGACGCCTGCGGTGGAGGACGCTACTTTAAAGTCGTGCTCGTCTCTGGACGTCTTCTGAGAAGCAGAGTATGATTAGAAGGGAGGAGAGCGGCGGCAGAAGATCAGAGGTGGTCGTAACGCTTTGGAGGATGTTGACGTGACGGAGCAGAAACAGACGGGTGGTGCTGTCAGTCAGCGCTCTGTTTAGAAACTGATATTAAAGTCTAACTACAGGCTGCGTACAGCGAGAGACGCTGGGCCGGCTGGAGGACGGGGACACCACATGTGAGAGGAATCTGACAGACGTGTTGCAGTCTGACAGCAGTTTCAGTCCTACAGGAGACTGAAGAGATAAATTATAAGAGAATCACAGGATGAATCTGTAAACGCTCCTTCATGTGGTGAGAAGAAGCAAACTGGGCGAAGTCTCTCAGAGCCGTGAAGACTGAAACATCTTCAGAACGACCTTCAATACCAACGACCTTGAAGGAGGACACCAGCAGGATGAGCTGAAGTTTCAACCGGGGACGCCGCGTCAATGTACGCTTGTTACATGCATAGCGTCCTTTCAAAATAAACTTCCGTTGCCACAGGAAGTGAGGCTTCAGCTGTGACCTCTGATCGGTTTGTAATGATCAGATTTCTCCTGACAGCCGTCCACATCCAGAGTCTTCATTGTTCATCTCTGGTCCGACCGCTCTGCGGGCGACGAGCCTGCGGTCGCAGCGCTTCATGCAGGAATGCACCATGGGATACGGGGAGGGGGGAGAGGTGGATTGTGGGTATTTTATGTGTAGCAGCTCTGGGAGTCGACCACAGAGATCGAGACCTCGCAGCCTGGAGAAAACAATTACAGCCGACATTTAACTCCTCTGGTTTGTGTTGGAGTCACGTTTTATACAAGATAGATCTATATCTATATATCAATCTATCCATCCATCCATTCTTAAGTCTCTCGTTTAAAAACAAATCTGTTTGTACGAGTTCTTGCACGAGGCCCATTTTACAATTTTTTCTAAGCCATGTATTTTTCGGATATTTTGTTACAATTTTTTCACGTATTTTGCTAATAATTTTCAAATATTTTTCACATATTTCTGAATGGTGTTTCATGCTTTTAGCTTGTAGAAAGTCCTCTTTAGATATTATTTTGTTTAGTTTTCACATATTTTACTGATATTTTCAAACATTTCCACACATTTTTCGGACAATTTTTACATATTTTTCAGATATTTTGTAAGATTTTTTTCACATATTTTAGTAATAATTTTCGGACATTTTTCACATATGTTTAGGATATTTTTCAGATATATATATATATTTTTTCTTTTAAAGTTTTTTCACATTTTCACTAATCATTTTTGGAAATTTTTCACATATTTTTCACATATTTTTCACATATTTTTCAGACATTTTTCACATATATTAAGATATTCCTTCTTGCAGTGATCAACCATGTGACTAGATGATAAAACCTACTAGTGGGTGTAGCAGGGACCTACTGACCCACATCTATGGGGCTGATAACCACTGATAAGGCCTATTTAATGAGCTGATAACAGTCTAACTGGCTGCTTTCATTAGAAGTAAACTAACTGAACAATGTCTAATTTTCTCAGTAATTACAACCAAATGATATCGTTATTAATATTAATAACAGTCGTATATGGGTGAAGCAATGAGACCCATAATAAAATAAAATATTACCTCACACTTCATTTGACTTTATGACATTATTCTTCTTTATTTAGCGTCGCACTCTAAATGTGTTTTGAGGTTGAGACGGTGCTTTTACTTTGAAATGTTCAGGATCTTTGTGTGGACGTATTCAAATTCTATATATATATATTTTATAACTTTTTATGATGTCAGAGAAGGAAATAAAGATCTGCTATGAAACAAAAACTATGAAAGTTAAATACGTGAAGACAGGAAACTGTGAATGTCTCTCTGGAGGAACATAAAGTTCTGATGAGCTGAACTGGTTCTGGTCCGTCCCAGTGAAACAGGAGAAAAATGAGAATATATAAAACATAAAACATGTTTATAAAAGCAACACTGTCACACAGGCGGCGTCCTGACACAACAAATCAAACGCACCCTGAAGGTCTGGAATACTTCAGAGTCCAGAGCGACGTGTGATCTCATCAGTCTCAGAGTCCAGGACCGCTTCAGCGTTACAGATCGTTTGATTTGTTTAGACGGAGACAAATATTGATCAGTCTGTTTAAACTGTTAACTGATAAATCAACGGCTTGTTTAGTTTTCACACACACACACACTACGACAGCTCCATCACAAACACCCCATTGATCAGCATCAGCAGTGTGATTTACCAGCAGACCCTGAACACAACACAGTAAACCAGCACATGGAGTCTGCAGAACACAACCGCTTTGTATTCAGGAGACGTTTTAGGACGTCTGACTTCTTATTGCTGGAGGATCTTAGGCTTGAAAATATGTGAAAAAAATATCTGAAAAATGTCTGAAAATTATTACTAAATATGTGAAAAAGAAATTCTAACAAAATATCTGAAAAATATCTGAAAAATGTCCAAAAAATGTGTGAATGTCTGAAAAATAACAGTAAAATATGTGAAAAATAAACAAAATAACATTTATTAGTAAAGAGGATTTTATACAAGCTAAAAGCATGAAAGACTATTCAGACAAAAATATCTGAAACATTTCTGAAAATTATTAGTAAAATATGTGAAAAAATTGTAAAAAAAAAAAAAATATTGGATAAATATGTGAAAAATATCTAAAAATGTCTGAAATTTATTACTAAATATGTGAAAAAATTGTACCAAAAATCCGAAAAATACATGGCGTAAAAAAATAGTTAAATGAGCCTCGTGCAAGAACTCGTTCACACAGATTTGTTTTTTAACGAGAAGCTTCAGAAAAATAATTGCCAACTATTTTGATAATCGATTAATCGTCATGAAAAAATGTCAGAAAATGTTGTTTTCAGCCTCTCAAATATGAATATTTGCTGTTTTTCTTTGTTTTTTTTCAAATTAAACTGAATCACAAACTGGGACGAACATTTCTCACTACTTTCTGATATTTTATAGACCAAACGATTAATATTGATAATAATGTGCAGATTAATTAATAATGAAAACAATCAAAATAAAATATATAAAAACACTTATGATTGGTTAAACTAGTGATCAGCTGTCACTGGTTGTTGTAGCTGTTAATTATAGGGAATAACACACACACACACACACACACACACACACACACACACACACACACACACACACACACAGAGCCTTATACCTGTGAGGACAGCAGGTTGCAGTCGATGTGAACTCCCCTCCCCGTGTTGTGGCGTTGCAGCAGAGCAGCCATGACGGCTCCGTGCGCGTACAGTCCGGTCGCCAAGTCCGTCATGGCGACACCCGGACGCACCGGCTCACCGTCCTGCCAGCAGAAGCATTGCATTATGGGAGGTGAGGGTGAGAGAAACAGCTTTAGAGGCCGGTGCTGTAATTTGACTCGTCTACATGAAGTAGGGCCGTCAATCGATTCAAAGAGTTAACTATATAATAACACATATATATATATATATATTATAATAATAATATCCTGGTGATTTATCTGTTGTTGGAGCTAAACATGAACAGTTTGTCCTGAAGGTGGCGCTAGAGGAAAGGTCATGAAAGGGTTCATCCTCTGGAGAGCAGGAAGGATGTGAAGATGTTATTGAGATGTCTCACTCTGGAGGGAAATGATGGATCAAAATATGGACTGTGTATTCTATAAAATAATATAAAATAAAATATCATAAAATAAAATAAAATAGAATAAAACAGAATAAAATAAAAATAGAATAAAATAGAAAAAATTATATTAAATTAAATTTAAATTAAATTTAAATTAAATTTAAATTTAAATTAAATCAAATTAAATTAAATTAAATTAAATTAAATTAAATTAAATTAAATTAAATTAAATTAAAAATAAAATAGAATAAAATAGAATAATATAAAATAGAATAAAATAAAAAATAGAATAAAATAAAATAGACGCTGACCTCTGGCCCGGTGATGTGCATCATCCCAGACGCAGCGGAGGCGATGGAGTCGTATCCTGGACTCTGAGACTGAGGACCGGTCTGTCCGTACCCTGAACACACACACACACACACACACACACACACACACACACACACACACACACACACACACACACACACACACAGATTACTGCCTGGGAGCCAGTGGGCTGGTTTCTCTCTGACCTGAGGAGGAAACACAGCAGGGAATCAAACCGTCGTCCTCTCAGCGTTGCCTCTTCCAGGAAAATCACATTCCAGCTGAGTGTTGAGTCTGCTGCTCCGACTAAACAACCAGATTGATTTCTTAAAGAGTCCAGACTCCGTTCATCTCACGTCAAATTAAAAACACTCCCAAAAGTACTTCTAACATTAATCTGCATCACATGTTGAGATATAAACTCTAGAAAAAAAGTACAGAAAAGTGGACACAGGCTGGTGTTCTGATTAAATAAACTTTAAAGGACTGAATCACAGACAAAAAGGACTTGATCTTTAGTTACTTTATCTCAGTTAAAGCTCTTTTTATCTCATTTCTTTTAGATGTTTTGTGAATGTTGAACATGAAAAGAGAAGAAGCAACATAGATGATACGCATGAAACTATTAAAGAATTATTAGCAAGATCAAAATTATTTCTTTCATCACCAGAACATCATTTTATGTTTTGAAAATAACAGTTAATGTTGATGTAGCGGCGTCATCATGCAGAAAACCTCCGTCAGGTCACCATGTGGGGAAAAGGTTTAGAAGGACTTGAAGGGAAAATAGACTTTTGATGATAAAACATACGATCTTTTAATAAAAATGATGGACCTGCCGTTTAAATGTGTGTCTGACAAAGTGAAATACCAGCCGGCGGCTCCTAACTTTGGCTCATTTTTCTCGAGCTACTTGATCCAAATACTGAAGGTCCTGATGTTTAACGATATTAAATTATAGATCTGAAAGATGTGACAGCTAGAGAGAAGAGCTCAACATCACATTGATATTTTAGCCTGATACTGATCTCTGATATATAAAGTTGACTACATGTTGTGATGAATCGTCTCTCTGCAGGTAGATTTCCTCAGAAAGGAAGTAAAACCAGCAGCTGTCTGTAAAGAAGCAGATGAATCTGAGAACTAACGGAGAGTTTGTAAACTGATCATCAGGAATGTGAATAAAGTTGAATAACAACCAACAGACATCATAGTTTCTGCTCCTTCTGTTTCCATCAAGCATCCTGCTCTGTTTCAGACAGCTCAGGATGAAACCAGGCTGTAAATCTGCCCACTGCATCCAGCTGCTGCAGCTTAATGAGGCCTCCTGGGTAATGTAGTTTTTTTCTTAAAGGATAGGAGGAGGAGGAGGAGGAGGAGGGGAAAAACAAAAATGTGGGAGTGATGAAGCTGGAACAGAGAGAGTGGGGGGGGGGGGGGGACTTAAAGGCAGTTAAAAGTCAAAAGGAAAAAGGAGGAAAGATTCAATTTGACTGTTATCAGTCGCTATCAGCCTCATAGATTTATATTATATACTGTATATCCATCGATCTTCTTCCTCTTATCACGGGGGCAGCAAGCTTAGAAGGGAAGTCTAGACGTCCCTCTCCCCAGTGTTAATATTATTTACTATTTTACTAATAATTTTGAGATATTTTTCACATTATTTTTCTTATATTTTCTGGATATTTTTCACATATTTTACAATTTTTTTCTGACATTTTTCACATATTTTACTAATAATTTTCAGATATTTTTTGGATATTTTACTGATAATTTTTGGAAATTTTTCAGATATTTTACTAATAATTTTCAGATATTATTTGGATATTTTCCTAATAATTTTCAGACATTTTTCGGATATTTTACTAATAATTTTCAGATATTTTTTCACACATTTTTCCATGTAAATTTAAATATGCCTGGCTGAACATCCATGTGCCGTCCTCTTTGTTTACCTTTTTTTTACGCCTCCGGGCTTCCCCTGGTAACCGTGGTAACCCTGTGTTTAACGCTATGAACTGTGGGTAATTCCCTCAGGTAAAGTCTGCAAAGATGCGTACTAACAGAAAGTGTTCATAAAGAGCTCAAAATGTCTGAGAGTGCCTTCAAGGATTTGATGATTTGACGGCGTGAACGCGTCTCTAAGTCTGTGAGTGTGGACGTCGGGATCGGGCCAAGGTCACCGTCCTGATGTTCTGGTCCAGAATCATCACACATCCATCACTGCTGACCCACGTTTAATGTTCTCTGGCTTATTATTACCGACACCAATAAAACAAAGTGAGGTGATGGAGAGACGAGATAAGAGAGCCGGAGAGCTTCTCAGGAAAACACAGAGAGCTGAAGGATGTTGTGCTGATCGGCAGGAAATGAAGAACTTCTGCTACAAAGCCCATAAAAGCGATCACAGAGTGTGTTTCTGGGCAGCAGCCGCCGCTGTTAAAGCCTCAATAAATCCAACATGAAACAGTGTGAAGTTAAATAAGTGGTGAAATGTGCTGCGTGTCAGTAATAGTGTGTGAAGTGGCTTCGCTGCAGCCTGCAGTCAGGAAACATGAGTCTCTACTGTGGAGTCCAGCGACATCTAGTGGTTCAGTCTGAAAACTGCAGGACTAAAGGTGAGTCACATCACACACTTTCACATATTTTTCAGACAATTTTCACACATTTTCGGGATATTTTTTACAATTTTTTCATATATTTTACTAATAATTTTTGTACATTTTTGGGATATTTTCACAAACATCTGAATGTTTGTCATGCTTTTAGCTTGTAGAAAGTCCTCTCTATAAATAGATATTATTTTGTTTAGTTTTCACATATTTTACTAATAATTTTCTGACATTTTCGGATAATTTTCAAGTACTTTACTAACATTTTTCAGACATTTTCCGGATATTTTTCACATATTTTTCAGACAATTTTCACACATTTTTCACATATTTTACTAATAATTGTCAGATATTTTACTAATAATTTTTGTACATTTTTTGGATATTTTTCACTAATAATTTTCAGACATTTTCAGATTTTTTCACACATGTCTGAATGTTCATGCTTTTAGCTTGTAGAAAGTCCTCTTTACTAATAGATGTTATTTAGATTAATGTTCACATACTTTTTGGACATTTTTTAAAATGTTTCCACATTTGTTCTCATGACGCCCAAACCAACAAGTATTGGACTGAAAACACTGACAAATAACAATGTTAATAATAAAATAATATATAATAATAAATAATAATGATTAGCCTAACAAAGACATTTCAACCTCAATCAGTGATGCGTTTGATGAATCAGTTTTCTGTCTGGGAACATGAATCACTGTTGATTCATTCTTCAACGTCCATAAAACCAGCCGACATGTTAAACGCTGAGTGCCGACTTTAATAAAACAGACTTTCTCTCACATGGATCCAATCCAGAGAGCGTCCACCCAGAAAGTGACGCCAGTTTCTGCACCCAGCGCAGCCTCTTCCCCATTAAACCGCACTCTGCCCTGTTTCTGTGGGACTCCGTGCAGCCGTTCCACATTATCCCGCCGCCACAACAGTGCTGCCAGCGGAGCCACTTCCTGTTGAGGAGGACGCAACGCCGCCCGCTAACTGTAATGAGCCTTTAAACGAGCCGCAGGTACAACCGAAAACACGACTCAGTGAAGTGAGAGGAGACGAACAACAGTCTCAGAACAAGAGTCTTTTTCACTGGAGAACACTTTGACTTGTTAAACCTGGCAGTGATGCAGCTCACAGCAGCTTCATGAACGTTTCCATTTGTGGCCACAGATTTTCACATATTTTACTAATAATTTTCAGACATTTTCGGAATATTTTTCACATATTTTACTAATATTATTCAGACATTTTTCCGAATATTTTTCACATATTTTACTAATCATTTTCAGACATTTTTGGAATATTTTTCACATATTTTACTAATCATTTTCAGACATTTTCGGAATATTTTTCACATATTTTACTAATATTCTTCAGACATTTTTCGGAATGTTTTTCACATATTTTACTAATCATTTTCAGACATTTTCGGAATGTTTTTCACATATTATACTAATATTCTTCAGAATTTTTTCGGAATACTTTTCACATATTTTACTAATATTCTTCAGACATTTTTCTGAATACTTTTCACATATTTTACTAATAACTTTCAGATATTTTTCACATATTTCTGAATGTTTTTTCATGCTTTTAGCTTGTAGAAAGTCCTCTTTACAAATATATATTTTGGGGATATTTTACACATATTCTTCAGACATTTTATACTGAGATAGATTAGATACTGAAATAATAATAATAATAATAATAATAAAATAATGGAGCGTCTCTTTCATGTCCTGTCGGTCAGTCGGTACCTGATATGGAGCAGTAGATGAGTTGTGGGTTCACTCTGCTCAGCTGCTCGTATCCTAAACCCATCTGATGGAGTTTCCCTGGGAGGTAGTTTTCTACCAGCACGTCACACACTCCTGCAAGCTGACACACACACACACACACAAACACACACACACAACATGTAAATATAATGAATTAAAAAAAAACGTCCACTACAGCAGCATTCACATGTTTATACTGTTTAAAGTTATTAACCTGCTGCCACAGAGCTGATTGTGTCAGATGTGTGAGAGGACGACTCTACATGTCTGAATGGTGTTTTCATGCTTTTAGCTCGTAAAATGTCCTCTTTACTAACAGATGTTATTTAGTTTACTGTTCACATATTCTATTAATATTTTTCAGACATTTTCCCAGAATTCTCTGACATTTTTCAATATTTTTTTTCATAATTTACTAATACTTTTCTGACATTTTCCGAATATTTTGCACGTATTTTATTAATAATTTTGTGACATTTTCCGGATATTTTTCACATATTTAACTAATATTTTTCAGACATTTTTCACAATTGTTTTTCAGACATTTTTCAGATATTTTTTTCACATATTTTACTCTTCATTTTTGGACATTTTACTGATATTTTTCACATATTTTACTAATAATTTTCAGATATTGTCCACATATGTCTGAATAGTCTTTCATGGATTAGGTTGTAGTAAGTCCTCTTTATTAATTAATGTTATTTTGTTTAGTTTTCACATATTTTTTACTGATAATTTGGGGATATTTTTCAGACAAATTTCAAATATATTCCAGACATTTTCACGTATTTTTCAGATGTTTTTTACTATTTTTTCACATATTTCAGTAATAATTTTTGGACATTTTTTGGATTTTTTTCACAAATTCTTGAATGTTGTTTCATGCTTTTAGCTTGTAGAAAGTCCTCTTTACAAATTGTTATTTTGTTTCGTTTTCACATATTTTACTAATATTTTACAGATATTTTATAGGATATGTTTTTTCACTAATAGATGTTATTTATTTGAGTACATGGAGAACAAAACGCTGTCCAACAGTTCAGCGAGACTGACAGCTGAAAGAGTTCATCATTTCTCCAGTTTTAGACTGTGTTTTATTTTAATTCTTGCACAGAAACATTTAACATTTGACAAAGTTGTTAAATGAAAAATATGTATGAAAGAAGATTATTATTAAAAACGGTAAAATGAGTGGTACCTCCTGGATGATGCTCGCTCCTCTGGGATGCTTCAGGTCCACAGAGATACTCTGAAATCAGAGAACCCATCAGCAGCGGCTCATCATTAACACCGATAGGATGTCACAGAACCACATCATATACATCTACACCGTGGTAGAGGAGTTTGGCCGTGTCGTCCTCTGCTGGACTGCAGGGAGACGTTAATAGAAACACACTAAAGCAGACACACACTCACTTTCTTGTTTCGGTTGACGCTGAGGAAATAGGCGCTCTCTGCTCCGACAAACGGAGGACCCCAGGCTCTGGTGTCGTCACCTGCACCTGTTCACCATCACACACTCCGACTGTCACAACACGGAGACGCTGGAATAAAGCGAGACACAAACAAACGAAGACTCACCCGGTCGCTCCACTTTGATCACCTCAGCTCCGAGGTCTCCCAGGATCATGGTGGCAAAGGGACCAGCCAGGACTCTGCACACATTATTCAATGTCTCATTTAATGTGTGAGAGCTTCACCTGTGGACCCTGAATGTTACATCACACTGCTCCTCTCACCTGGTCAGGTCCAACACTCGGACGCCCTCCAGAGGTCGACCGTCTCCTCCTGTCAACCAGATAAACAAGGACGTCTTTTTACAGTGGAATCCTGTTTACTGAGATACACACAAACTCCTGTAACAGCCAACTATATATATATATATATATATATATATATATTTATAAAATGTGCTTTTAGCTTGTAGAAAGTCCTCTTTACTAATAGATGTTATTTTCTTTAGTTTTCACATATTTTACTAATATTTTTCAGAAATTTTTCGGATATTTTTTTCACATATTTAACTAATATTTTTTGGGACATTTTTCAAATTTTTTACTAATAATTTTATATATATATCTATATATATCTATATATAGATATATATAGATATATATATATAATAATTATATATATATAATAATTTCATATATATATATATATAATATTTTTTTATGTATATATATATTATATAAATAATAAATTTATATATATATATATAAAATTATTAGTAAAAAATGTCCCAAAAAATATTGTGATTATATAAGTTTATATATATATATATATATATATATATATATATATATATAAAATCACTTTTAGATACTTTGTATACTACTGGGTAGATTAGTAGTATAACTAGTACTGCTAAGTACATGTTTGTTTGTTTTATATGTTAAAGTAACTGTGAGTCAGAGAGTTGAAAGTGAAAATACTCATGCATGGTACAAGTATGTCAAATGTGTACTTAAGTACAGTACCTGATTACATCATGTAGTACAAACAGCTGACAGAGAACTGCACTATCAATACTTTAACTTTAACTACATTTAGCTGATAATACTTCTACTTCAGTGAGGTTTTGAATGCAGGACTTTTACTTTGTAGTGGAGTATTTCACAGTACTTTTACTGCAGTACAGGATGTGAATACTTCTCTGTGAGCTGTCAGCTTGACTCACCTGAACTAGACTTTGACCAGCTGCTGATTAAAGTTACTGCAGTCGGTTAAAGAGAGACACGAGTCGCTAACTCATTTAATAAAGTCAGTATTCAGTGACTTTATTTCTGTTACCTCATAAATACATAATTCCAAATAAAATCAAGGAGTTTCTATTTAAGACTGTACACAGGTACTACACTGTTAAAGATAAGATTTCCAAATTCTCTGAAACTGTTAGCAATAGATTCACTTTCTGTAATTGTGAAGGAGAGACTGTTGAACATGTTTTTGTAGATTGTTTTCATGTTACTTCTTTTTGGTTTCATTTGCAGAGGAATCTCTCTAAACATTTCCAAAAGGATATCGTGCTGACAAGAATTGAGATATTACTCATTGTCACCAATGACAGTTTTTTGGCAGATGAGATTTACTTAATTAACTTGATTGTTATATTAGCAAAATATTATATCCATAAAATGATTTGGTTTAAAAGAATACCCTCCTTTTTTATTTTTTAAAAATACTGATTTTGAAACATATTTGACCATGATTGAAAACTTAAAACTCAAAAATTCTAAATTGACCAAAACTATTAAATTGTTCAGACATTTCAAATTTATTCCAATTGTTTAGCAGAACCCCAAATGTTTTTTTGTTTGTTTATTTGTTTTTATTCCTCTTTTTCCTTTCTTTACAGTTTATTTGTTGTACAATTTACAATTTATTTTTATATTATTTTTATATCGTAAGATATTTTTGCAGAACTGTAATGAAACATCTGAACATGTGATTATATTGTATTGAACTTTTGAAATAAATAAATAAATAAATAATAAAAAAAAATATTCGGTGCTAGCATGCTACCGTTAGCATTAGCCAGCTAGCTTCAGCTCAGCTCGGTAACTCACCGGTTTGACGGTGTGTCAGCCTCCGTCCCGCCACCGGACATCTCACCGGAGGATTCCCCGGTAGCTGTGGAGCGGCTCCAGCCGGACAGAGAGCCGAGAGGCGGCGTTTCAGCAGCCTGAGAGAAGCGGACATCTTCCCACCTGTTAGCATCAAGCTACAAGCACCGCCATGACACTTCCGGTGTCTCGCTTTCAAAATAAGAGTCAAAATGTTTTTCATAACTTTTGCTCTAACCTCTTATGGAGTCAACAAGAGTCAAGGAAATAGTAACAAAGCATTTAATTGATTAATGACTAATTGAACAATAAAAATAGACGTTAATAAATTTGTTTACAAATTCATTTACAATTGCACTACAATTGGCACACTGACACTTCACTGCTGTACTTATGTTTTCTTATTTTTATTTTATTTCACTTTATATTCGATTGTATCTCTTTTTAAGGTGTATTGGTGTTGGGACTTGTTGTTTAAGCTACTGGATGCCTAAATTTCCTTCGGGATCAATAAAATATCTATCTATCTATTTATTAACCTTGAGAGCCACGATCCCGACTGACTTCACTGTTTCAGAGAGACTCTGGTAGGTTCAGTTTTAAAGCTAGAGTGAAGCTACAGATATGATATAAAACTATAAAACCTGATGAATCCATCGGTACCAACCAGGTCATGGTAGCTTGTTAGGAAGGAGGTTAAATAACGCTCCAAACGTGCACTAGTTTTGGTGAGGGAAAACTGTCATGGCGTTTCCAAAGGGGTCCCTTGACCTCTGACCTCCAGATCAGTGAATGTAAATGGGTTCTATGGGTACCCACGAGTCTCCCCTTTACAGACATGCCCAATTTATGATAATCACATGCAGTATTTTGAATATATATATATATATATACATAGATATATATAGAGAGAGAAAATATATATATATAGAAAAATGTTGCAGAAATCTCCAAATGTCAAAAGTTTTTGATCCCAAATCACAGCATGTCTTTTTCTCTGGTGTTCCTCAAGGTCTTGGTGTCTTAATGTGGTATTTTGGAGGGATTATTGATAATATTATAAAGTATAAAGACTGTGACAGTATCTGAGCTCTGTATGCATCCTTTCTCTGTCTCTCTCTGTGTCTCTATAGAAGTGGGGAATGTAAAATATCGTTGACCCTGCAAAGCTCAGGCCAAGCACTTTCTATTGAGTCAACACACACACACACACACACACACACACACACACACACACACACACACACACACACACACACACACACACACACACACACACACACACAGCAGAATCAGCAGACACATCAGGATGAAGGGAAAGCGTCGAGGCAGCAGGAACCTTTAAAGCTGCTCTTTTGTCCTCCGGGCCGGGCCCTCGCCCCGGGCTCGCCCCCCTGCCGTATAAATTGGGGTGTCCAACTTTTTCTCTGTTACACTGTGTGTGTGGTTGTGGGCCAAGTTGGACAACATCCAGTGGGAAAAATGTCGCAGTACTCTGGAAAGGTGAGTAACACACGCTGCACGGCACCGCTGACAACAACAAAAATACAGGTTTAAAATGTGATTCAGCTGATCCTGGATCATCTGGACACCACTTCACTACAGTTTGTGGATCACCGGGTCCGGTGGTAGAACCAGTGAAGTATTGAGTCACTGGGAAACATCTTACTGAAAGAAATCATCATTTTTCAAAAAAGATTTTAACTTATCTTTCCTACAAACAACACTCTGTAAAACTCTTTCATGAGTCTGGTGAATTCAGAGATTCAGTTGAAGTTCGGGTCAAAAGGTGTTAAAGTGTTTTTTCAGCTGTTTACTGTTCACGTCACCTGACTTTAAAGTGCTTGATATTTGAATGGAGTTTGGTGTGATGTTCTTGCTGTACTGACGCCGTAGTTCTGAGGGGAAATAATGTTTTTATATTAGTGCTGTTAAAGTTAATGTGATAATAACGCAAATTTGTTTTAACGCCACTAATTTCTTCAACACAACTTGTGATTTTGAGGTTGTAGCGGCTCAGTTTTAAAGCTAGAGTCAAGATACTGGTATCATATATACATATATAGGTATATATATGTATATATATATACATATATATATATATATATACTGGTATCATCTGAAACCAGATATGTGAATGTAAATGGGTTCTATGGATACAGACTTGTTGATCAGAGGATTAAATACTTGACTAATCTCCCTTTAAGGTTCATTTTGAACAGATAAATAATGTGAGATTAATTTGCGATTAATGGTGATTAAATATTTTAATCGACTGACAGCCTTAGTTTGTTTCTAAATTTAAAATTTGAGGATGACGCCATCTTGTTTCAGAGAAAAGTAACTTGTATATTATTCTGTTCTACAGATAAACCAGCATCATTTAAAGTTGGTTGACTAGATGACGTGTTGAATCAAGACAAAGTGACATGTTGAAATAAGATATAAATAGAACTAGAACTAGAAGCTAACTGTGAGGCACTTTTTATTATTTTCTTCATCAAACTGTAATTTAACTCAGCTTCAGACTTCCTGAGACATCTTTACACTGAATCACTACATTCAAAATGAAATGAAAAACAGAACCCAGTCAGAGAGTCCAAACAGATGAACTGTGATGACGTGTTGATGTTCTCCTCCAGATCACCTTCTACGAAGGAAAATGCTTCACCGGCAGGAAGCTGGAGGTCAGAGGAGACTGTGATAACTTCCAGGACCGCGGCTTCATGAACAGGTGAGACCAACGAGTCTGAGCTCTTAGTTCACTTTGGATCGGACGCCGACTGCTGGTCACATCATCAAACTCACCGCGTACTGTCTCACACTGTGACTGTCCTGATGGAGTTCATGCTGAGTTCTCTCTCCATGAAGAAATACAGGACGCTATCTGAGAGGTTCTTTGTGTTTTCAGGGTGAACTCCATCCGCGTGGAGAGCGGCGCCTGGATCTGCTACGACCATCCCGACTTCAAGGGCCAGCAGTACATCCTGGAGCACGGAGAGTACCCAGAGTTCCAGAGGTGGAACTCCCACAACGACCACATGGGATCCTGCAAGCCCATCCGCATGGTAAACACCTCCGACGGGCTCATATTCCCCAATATTTAACTTTATTATTATAACCTGAGTGGGTAACGGAGGGTCGGTACGGCGTTATCAGCTGTAGCCGACTACATGGACTACTCATACATCACACTACTGAGGTGTACCTGTTGTTACCTGAGTCTGTTACAAACTAACGTGTCTCCGTCTTCCTGTCTGTCTGTCCGTCCTTCAGCATGGCGAGCACTACCGCATCGAGCTGTTCGAGGCCTGTAACTTCTCCGGTCAGTGCGTGGAGGTCTGCGACGACTGTCCCTTCCTGCAGAGCCGAGGCTTCTCCAAGAACTGCATCAACTCCGTCAGAGTCTACGGAGACGGAGCGTGAGTTTAACACACACATCATAAGAATCAGTTCATCAGCTGATGGATCCAGAAACATATTCTCACTGCTTGTCCTATCTTAACTTGAGTTACAAAGATCTTCCTATTAGAGCTCCTAAACTCTTATCTTATCTTAACTTATCTTATCTTATCTTATCTTATCTTATCTTATCTTATCTTATCTTATCTTATCTTAACTTATCTTATCTTATTTTATCTTATCTTATCTTATCTTATCTTATCTTATCTTATCTTATCTTATCTTAACTTAACTTATCTTATCTTATCTTATCTTATCTTATCTTATCTTATCTTAACTTAAGGACTCTTAACTAAAACTGTACATTTCATTCTTCAATCAGCACTCGTCTTGTTATTTTACAGAGCAAAACAAATGATGAACCGAATGATGAATGAAGAGAATAACCATGAGATGAGTGGATGATGATGATAATAATAATAATAATAAATCTCTCTCCGTGTCCAGCTGGGTGATGTACGAGGAGCCAAACTTCCGCGGTCGCATGTACATCGTGGAGCGTGGAAACTACTGCAGCCACAACGAGTGGCAGGCCCAGAACCCCAACATCCAGTCCATCCGCAGGGTCGTCAACTACTTCTAAACCCTCACCTCTGACCTCTGACCTCTGACCCCCACCCTCCTCAAACTCCCTCTCCTGTAACTTCTACCACCACTGTAATCATGTACAATAAATAAAACCAACTAAGATAAGAAAACAAGTTTTTTATCAAACACTTTGTGTGTGTGTGAGTGTTTTGTGTGTAAATATTCAAGATACAAATATATCAACTATAGACATGAGTGGACATCATGATGACATCATGATGAGGTCATGATGAGGTCATGATGAGGTCACGGTGTTAGCTGGAGGCTAACTAACACTAGCAGTGGGCTAAAGCTACTCATCTAAAATGTCATCTTGCTGTGTTGTTGGTGCCAGAATCCAGATATCACAAACATTTGAGATGACAAACTGTGATTGGAGTCTCTAGAGAGCTACAATATGAGAGAAACGTTTCAGAGATGGAGAGTAAATGTTGATCATATTTAGCCTTCTGCTAACAGCAGCCGTGAGCCGTTGGCTGCTGTTAGCAGAAGGCTAAACTATTAGCAACCCTTTCTCTCCATCTCTGAAACGCTTCTCCCATATTGTCCGACTCTCTTTTTGACTGACTTTACTGAAGGATAGTTAACTATAGACATCCAAAGATTTATACGCCCTCAATTTATCTTTCTCAACTCCCACTGGTGATCCTGGAGAGTGAGTGACAGCACATGTTGAGAGAAACTAGGATTTTCTTCAGCCATTGTTAAGAAAACAAGACAACAATACTTGCTAGTCAGCGTTAACTAACGTGTTCAGAGAATTATTCTGCCTCCACTTAACGCTCCGCCCAATAAATACTATAGACTAGCTAACTTGTTTACTTCACATGACTACTTTGTAGTATTTAATCTGCAGTACTTCCTCTTCTGTGTGAACGTGATTACTGAGGATGTAGAAACGTTTCCCACGCTGCTCACAGCTGCATGGTTTCACTCCGCACTATCAACACTGATCGAACCGGAAGTATCCAAACTCACTGAGAGTTTCCCCGCAGACTTTCTCTCCAGTGTGCTGATGGAGCTTGAAGCTATTTGAAATGAGAAATTTCATCCCACAGAGGTTACAATCATGTGTTTTTTCTCCTGCGTGAACACGATGTATGTTAAAAAGAGCCCAACATGTGTGTGTGTTCCCACTCTGAGCTCAGCAGTGTGGTTTCTCTTTGAGCACCCATCTAGTGTTACACTATATTTCTTCCCACGCTGCTCACAGCTGTGCGGTTTCTCCTACGCTGACGATGCTTGTAGTTACCAACGCTGCTGTTTCTTCCCACACAGGTGACAGCAGTGTGGTTTCTCTCCAGTATACATACATATATCTACATTAACGGTGTCTATATGAATCATCGATTATCTAATCGATTACACGGTTAAATATGGATGTAGGTTATATATTCATTGTATTCATTTAAAAGCGACATCATCACAGACAAAAGCTTCAGTTTCTTTATTGGCTCCTTCAACATGAACATGAAATTAATTTAAATTAAATGTTTGACAAACTGCTGCAACGTCACAAACATCAAACTCTGCTTTCTGTCGTCAGAACAACCAAATAAAAACTCAACAAAAATCACTTCAAGAAGCTTTTAGAAAAACAAACAAACACCTTCTTTTTGTTTATCCCCCAAAAATCATAATGACTTAATATAGAAAACAATATTCATCCATTCAGAGGGAAAAATCATAATAAACAGCAGACGGATCGTCTGAACACTGATTTTCTCTATAAAAGGAGCTTTGAATGAAACTAATTCAACATTTTAAATGATGTGAAGTTTGAAGACGGTTCAAACCATCAGAATGATTTTAGCTCGACTGAGTTATTGCTGACAAATTAAACTAAATGAATCTCATTATTTCAGCTTTCTAACTTTATGACTCTAATAACTGCAGACAAACACACAGTTATTGCTTTAAATGGTTAACAGAGGATAACAGAGTGTGTGTGTGTGTGTGTGTGTGTGTGTGTGCGTCACACAGTGTGTGTGTGTCCTCGGCTCAGGTAGGTCTTCATGGTGGCGATGAGCTCGCTCTCCTCCTCCAGCGTCAGGTCCAGGTAATCCTCCTCGTGGCGAGAGATGTCCTCCAACACCTCGTTCACCAGCTCGCTGTCCGCTGACAACAGATTCATTATAATTATTAGTATTATTATTATTATCAATAATGAATGAGTCGTACAGAAGCCTTGAGAGGCAGGTGAGAATATAATGTGGTGATCCACATCCAGAAGCGGCGTTACTGAAGTATGGAAGTTACGTGACAGATAAGTGAAGTACCTGTAGAGTTGGAGGAGGTGCTGGGCTCCTCAGAGGAGGAGGTGGAGGTGGAGGAGGTGGAGGGCGGGGACAGGAGCTCCGGGGAGAGGACGCCCTGGTTGTCCAGCAGCAGCTGAGTCGCTGATTGGACGTCTCCACCCGTCAGTCTGAGCGCTGCTTCAGAGACGTCCCTCTCAAAACCCAGATACAACAACTGTAGAGACACAGAGGAGGACGGTCGACTCCCACAACTACTGTCACCATCATTATCAATCAATCAATCAATCAATCAATCAATCAGTCAATCAGTCAATCAGTCAATCAATCAATCAATCAATCAATCAATCAATCAATCAATCAATCAATCAATCAATCAATCAATCAATCAATCATTAATCAGTCAATCAATCAATCAATCAATCAATCAATCAGTCAGTCAGTCAGTCAATCAATCATCAGTCAGTCAATCAATCAATCAATCAATCAATCAATCAATCAATCAATCAATCAATCAATCATTAATCAGTCAATCAATCAATCAATCAATCAATCAATCAGTCAGTCAGTCAGTCAATCAATCATCAGTCAGTCAATCAATCAATCAATCAATCAATCAATCAATCAATCAATCAATCAATCAATCATTAATCAGTCAATCAATCAATCAATCAATCAATCAATCAGTCAGTCAGTCAGTCAATCAATCAGTCAATCATTAATCAATCACTCCTCAGTTTATGGACAAGAGGAGGCGTGACGGGGGACAATGAGACAGCAGAGAGCAGATATAATCACACTACCGGAACAGAAGACGTATGGAGGACGGAACCTGCCAAAATCAAAAATAAATAAATGACTCTATAAATAAATAAATATGTCATTAAATGCAGCAAAAATAATATTAAAAATAAATGTATCCATTAATTAATTGATAAAATGTGACAAATTGTTTGTTTTTTTTTCTTAATTTTTCTGTTAAATATGTATTAATTTATTCATTTTTATTTATTTTATAATTATTTTTAAATGTGTGTATTTATTAATGTATTCATGCATTTATTTATTAATTTTTGCATTTATTCATTTCTGCATTATTTTTTATTTATTTATTTTTGCATTTATTTTAAATGTGTGTATTTATTTTTATATTCATTAATTTATATTTTTTTTTTTTACGTATTTATTTTTGCATTTATTTTATAATTATTTTTAAATGTGTGTATTTATTTATGTATTCATGCATTTAGTTTTTTAGGTAATCATTTTTGCATTTATTTTGCATTTATTTATTTTATTTTGCATTTTTTTATTTTTTTTATTATTTTTTATTTATTTTATATTTATTTTTAAATGTATGTATTTATTTATGTATGGTTTTGCCATTGCATTTCATTCCTTATTTATTTGTGTATTCTTTTCTTTACACATTTCTTTATGCATTTCTGCCTCATTATGCAAATGAGGGGGCTGTCACTCAATTTATGCTAATTACGATTTTGGCAGGTTTGTCCTCCATAAAGTAGAAGCTGCTGACGCTCGATTATAAGTAGCTTCAGGCTTTAAAGGGCCGCTCCATTATTAACTGCTTCACCTTTGTCTGAACTCGGCACCTCCTCTGTTAACTTAACCTGCTCCACCTTTGTCTGGACTCAGCACCTCCTCTGTTAACTTAACCTGCTCCACCTTTGTCTGGACTCAGCACCTCCTCTGTTAACTTAACCTGCTCCACCTTTGTCTGGACTCAGCGCCTCCTCTGTTAACTTAACCTGCTCCACCTTTGTCTGGACTCAGCACCTCCTCTGTTAACTTAACCTGCTTCACCTTTGTCTGGACTCGGCGCCTCCACTGTTAACTTTACCTGCTCTACCTTTGTCTGGACTCAGTGCCTCCTCTGTTAACTTAACCTGCTTCACCTTTGTCTGGACTCAGCACCTCCTCTGTTAACTTCACCTGCCCCACCTTTGTCTGGAGTCAGCGCCTCCTCTGTTAACTTAACCTGCTCCACCTTTGTCTGGACTCAGCACCTCCTCTGTTAACTTAACCTGCTCCACCTTTGTCTGGACTCAGCACCTCCTCTGTTAACTTAACCTGCTCCACCTTTGTCTGGACTCAGCGCCTCCTCTGTTAACTTAACCTGCTCCACCTTTGTCTGGACTCAGCACCTCCTCTGTTAACTTAACCTGCTTCACCTTTGTCTGGACTCGGCGCCTCCACTGTTAACTTTACCTGCTCTACCTTTGTCTGGACTCAGTGCCTCCTCTGTTAACTTAACCTGCTCCACCTTTGTCTGGACTCAGCACCTCCTCTGTTAACTTAACCTGCTCCACCTTTGTCTGGACTCGGCGCCTCCACTGTTAACTTTACCTGCTATACCTTTGTCTGGACTCAGCGCCTCCTCTGTTAACTTAACCTGCTTCACCTTTGTCTGGACTCGGCGCCTCCACTGTTAACTTTACATGCTCCACATTTGTCTGGACTCAGCCTCTCCTCTGTTAACTTTACCTGCTCCACATTTGTCTGGACTCAGCGCCTCCTCTGTTAACTTAACCTGCTCCACCTTTGTCTGGACTCAGCGCCCTCCTCTGTTAACTTTACCTGCTTTGCCTTTGTCTGGATTCAACGCCTCCTCTGTTAACTTTACCTGCTCCACCCTCTCTGGACTCAGCGCCCTCCTCTGTTAACTTAACCTGCTCCACATTTGTCTGGACTCAGTACCTCCTCTGTTAACTTTACCTGATCCACCCTCTCTGGACTCAGCACCTCCTCTGTTAACTTTACCTGCTTCACCTTTGTCTGGACTCAGCACCTCCTCTGTTAACTTAACCTGCTGCACCTTTGTCTGGACTCAGCGCCTCCTCTGTTAACTTAACCTGCTCCACCTTTGTCTGGACTCAGCACCTCCTCTGTTAACTTAACCTGCTTCACCTTTGTCTAGACTCAGCGCCTCCTCTGTTAACTTAACCTGCTTCACCTTTGTCTGGACTCAGTACCTCCTCTGTTAACTTAACCTGATCCACCCTCTCTGGACTCAGCGCCTCCTCTGTTAAC
>CAKAOJ020000229.1:890000-902500 GCA_916701645.2 Sebastolobus alascanus
CCCACCTCCGGCACCGGCAGACACAGCAGAGGGGCGTAACGCTCCGCCAGCTCCTGACAGCAAACACACGAGTTATTCATTGTATTTACTTATTTGTTTATGTATTTATTTGTTTATTTAGATATTTATTTATTTACTTACTTATTTTATTTTATTTACTTATTTGTTTATGAATTAATTTGTTCAATTATTTGTTTGTTTACTTCTTTGTTTATTTATTTATTTAATGTTGTTTCTCCTTTTAGTTTTCATTTTTTTAAATATCCATATTTTAAACGTATTTATTTACGCTTTATTTACATACATTTTTAAATTATATATTTTATTAATATACTTAATTTACTCAATCTATTTTATTTTTTTCATTCTTAAATATGTATTTGTGTATTTTATTTTGTAATGTACTTGTTTCTACCCAGAATGCCTTTCCTCTTTAATAAGTATTATGACATAAACACAGATCTGTGTTCTCTACAGTTTCATTGTTTGTATTAAACATAATCTGCAGGACTTTTGCTTGTAACAGAGTATTCCTACAGTGTGGTATTAGTACTTGTACTGCAGTACAACATCAGAGTACTTGTACCTGCATGTGCTGCCGTCCCGGCTCGTTGGTGTCGTCGGTGTACGGAGGGTTCCACAGCTGGATCCTCTCCTGCTTCAAATGGTTCTTCAGCTTCGCCTCCGTGTTCTGCAACGCCATCGTCTCTGAGGAGGAGAGAGGAGGAGTATAAAACGATGAGTATTAAAGCTGCAGTATGCGATATTGGCACAAATATGATTTAAAAAAGTTATTTTTTGAAAACGGCCACTATATCGGGACAGTAGTACATGAAACAGGTAACCTGAAAAAATCATGTTCCATGGAAGCCAAGTTCTGGTCACATGACCGGAGCCAATAGGAACGCTCTCTCTCTCTGAAATGACCTGTGATTGGTCAAAATCTGCCGTCACGGGGCTAGATTTTTCTAAAGCCTGAAAACAGAGACATGAGGAGGAGCAGAAGTCTAGTTTTCTCTCAGAACACTGGAATTACAATATGCTGAAAGGTTATTATGGGATGTTTGCCAAATTATGCCAAAAAATTGTTGCCTACTGGCACTTTAATACGGCGTTGTTTTGTTTGATGGGAACTAGTATAAGTGACGAGTGACATTGTGATTCGTCCATCTGACCTCACTCGATTTTCTTGAAAGATTTATTTTCTTCTGTATTTTAAAAAGGTATATTATGAAAACAATAGTAAAATAAAAATTAAAATATATCAAGAAAATTTAACAAAAATCTGATGTCAGACTATAAATGAGAAAAATTGAATAAAATACAATTAAATAAATAAAAAGATGTAAATATATTGAGAAAATTAACAAAAATATTATGTCAAATAATAAAACAAAAATAGAATAAAATACAAAATAAAAATTATTACAAAAATAAATACAATACAGTTCAATGAATAAAAATACTAGCCGTCACGGGGCTAGATTTGTTCTAAAGTCTGAAAACAGAGACATGAGGAGGAGCAGAAGTCTAGTTTTCTCTCAGAACACTTGAATTACAATATGCTGAAAGGTTATTATGGAATTTTTGCCAAATTATGCCAAAAAAATTGTTGCCTACTGCCGCTTTAAATTAAGTTATTGCAGTAGTTTCCAGGGAAACAAACGATGAGACTGCTGCATTGTGGGAATTGTAGGATCCAGTGCTTCTGGAGATGCGCCATCACAAACAGGTTTCGTTATTAAACAAAGAAAGCTACAGCTGCTACTGCTCAGTGAAGCTAACTGAGGTTAAACTACACATGTTATTAAAGACAGTAAGCAGGATATTAAGCTCCATAACGCAGGGAGATGTAGTTCTAACAGCTAACAGCTAACAGCTAACAGTTACTCGGTATTATAACGCAGCTTCAAACAGCTCGTTTCGCTGTTTTTATTCTCTAAATGTGACACCAGACGGTGTTAAATCTCTCCGAGAGTTACCTGGATGTTACAGGACACGATGACAAACAGCTCCGCGGTCTGAAATATCCGTTAAACCTCCGTTAAATCCCCGTTAAACCTCCGTTTACTGTCCACTTCCTCAGCGAGATGATGTTGTTTTTGTCGGAAGGAGGTTCAAGAGAGAGCAGGAGGGCTCACTCTGAGCACGTTTCCGGATCCGGTTTACGTAACGTAGGGTGACGTAAAAGTCAAGCGAACAGTTCGGCGGGTGACGTCACTGTCTGTGGTCACAGCAGCATCACAGCCGAGAGAGACGTCTTCTCAGATATAGACGATCTTTGATTCTAACTACGGCGCCTCACAAGGTTCAAATGTCATATAGTTTTTCTATGATTTAAATAAAATAAAATAAAATAAAATAAAATAAAATAAAATAAAATAAAATAAAATAAAATGAAATGAAATGAAATGAAATAAAGTAAAATAAAATAAAATAAAATAAAATAAAATAAAATAAAGTAAAGTAAAGTAAAGTAAAATAAAATAAATTAAAATAAAGTAAAGTAAAGTAAAGTAAAATAAAATAAAATAAAGTAAAATAAAATAAAATAAAATAAAATAAAATAAATAAAATAAAATAAAATGAATTATAATAAAATAAATTAAATTAAATTAAATTAAAACTGCTGTATGTTCATGAAGGTGATCAATAATCCAATAAAATTTTAAAATGATTTTCATTATTTAAAAATTATTTAATCTTGCTTCTTTTCACAATACCAATGTATTTGACTTTTTTTTAATTATATTTAAACATTTATTGTATTCAATTCAATTCAATTCAATTCATCTTTATTGACAGACTCGAAGTCCATTAAAAAACATACGACACAAACAACAATACAAACATTAAAAATAGGAACTGCCACTGTGTATTATTTCAAAACTCCATGGTTTTATATTTTGTCTCTATTTAATCATGGTTATTTGTTCCATGACGTTATATTTATTTTGGTTCACCACAAGGGAGCAGAAATGTAGGTTCACAGACAACAAAATCTGAATTATTAATATTATTGAACATCTGATCATTTTAATGCAGAATTTTCAACAACACAAAACACTTTTCTTATCATGAAAGTTTTTCTTCTGATGCACACTTTTAATAGAAGTAATATTTTACTTACAAAGCAGTTTCATTGGCTAAATTACAAATGTATTGCACACATTAATTAAGAAAATCACATTGCATGAAAATATATTGTGAATAGATCATCAATTCCTCCCTGAATTCATTCAAAAATATATATATAAATATATGAGATATCAACAGTATTTTCATTATCCCATCACTGTTTTTAATGATTAATGAAAGAGAAGCGACACTGTGATGCAGACCGGACCTTCTGCTGTTCTCATGTGTGGTGAGATGATTCTCAGAAGGACGAATACATCCCCAGCCTCCTGGCGGCCTCTGAGATCCTCGGGGCCTTCCTGTTGGGGAACGGGTGGTAGTTCTGGTTCTGGTGGACCCCAGCGGAGGAGCCCACCCCCCCTACGCTCAGCTGCCTGGTGAACCTGAGGGCCGGGGCCGAGAACTTCCTGGAGCCCCTCCACGCGGAGGTGCTGCTGGTCTGCAGGTCGTTACTGGTTGTTGTACCCGCAGACTGGTTCGGGTCTTCGTGCAGGCTGGTGGTGGAGCTGCTGGGGGAGCAGGGGGTGGAGGCGACGGGGGTGGAGCTTTCATCAGAACCGGCGGCTGAGCGCTCACTGAAGGGAGGACCCTCTTTGGATCCATCGCTGGGATGTTGTTCTGAAACGTCGAGTGAATCAGAGACAGAAACCTGGACTGGATCCATCTTCTCTGGGTCCCGTCTGGATCTCTCAGAGGATCCAGTATCTGGGTCTCCTCTGGATCTCTCAGAGGATCCAGTATCTGGGTCTCCTCTGGATCTCTCAGAGGATCCAGTATCTGGGTCTCCTGTGGACCTGTCAGTGGGGACTTCTTCTCTGGTGCTGCAGAAGGAGCTGCAGGGTGAATCAGAGGTCGAGTCCACAGAGAGGTTTCTGCCGACGGACTCTGATGAAGACGATGAGCGTCTGCGAAATAAAGACAACACAGTTGATGATGTCTGAGGGTCTCAGACGGACCGTCTCCTGCGTCTCTTTGTCACGACAGTAAACTGAACAAGAAGACATGCAGATGGAGATGAGGACAGGCTGTCCTGATGGACTACTTTAGTACTTTAGTGACTGACCGGGAGGAACTGTTGGTGTTTGTTGTTTCCGGGGAGGAAGCTGCGAGCTGCGCCGAGACTTCCGGACGGCAGCGCCGGTGGAGGCCCAGGTGGACGTGCCAGGGGTCGCAGCCAGTCGGGTCGGGGTCAAAGGTTACAGCCGGTGGCGAGCCCCTGTTTGGTTCCCATGGCGACGCCAGACCCCGAGTGACGGGGATGATGCTGACAGCCTCCGCCAGCTCCTCCGACACTGAGACACACATAATAATATAATATAATATAATATAATATAATATAATATAATATAATATAATATGATATAATATGATATGATATAATATAATATAATATAATATAATATGATATGATATGATATGATATAATATAATATAAATAAATAAATAAATAAATAATATAAATAAATAAAAATAAACTTAAATAAATAAAAATTCTTTGGTACCAGTTACATCATTCTGCATAATCAGTACTTTTACTACATGAAGCTGAGAATACTTGTGTACTGTTACTCTGGTAAGATATTGAATGTAGGACTTAAATAAATGATATCTTCCACATCTGATTTTTATACACAAACTATCTGGTGTCAGAGCTTCCTGTCTACCGTGCTTTTATTTTGAAATCTCCAACAGGAAGTCTTGGTATTATATCTGTCACCTTCCTGAACACAGAGAAACGCATTTCACAGAGTTTCAAACCAACATTTCCTGCTCCTCTCTCTCTAAAAGAACTCCTCACTTTATTCTGTCAGCCGGTAAGCAGCAGCTTCCTCTCACCTGTCCTGAACAGAAGCACCTGTGTGCGTCTCCTCTGCGTCTCTCTGGTGCACCTGTACTGTTCTCTGAGCAGAGAGATGTCCATGTTCCTCCTGCTCTGCTGCTCCTCCTCCTCCTCCTCTTCCTCCTCCTCCTCCTGTCTCACCAGCCGCTCCTTCTTCCGGATCCCTGCAGGAGACACGTGGACAGGTGACCTTTGACCTGCACCACACCTCCATCTCCATGACAACACCAGGATAAAACTATATTCCTCTGAATGCATGACTTTGTTTTTACCTGCTGAGACCGACAACAGATTAAACTGTTAACCAATAAAACAGAGAAAACACACAGCGGTGCTTTAGTTACACACTTATTAATAATAACATCAGATATTTATACAGCTGCAGTATAAAGAAGTAAAGAGTGCAAATAAAATAAAATACAAACAATAAAGTTTATCAATAAGGTGCAAATGTACACCAGAAATATAACTAAATTAAAAGTACCAAAAGTACCACAAAGTAAAAATACAACATTAATCATATCTACATGGTTTAATATGCAGTAAAATATACGCAAAATCACAATGTATTCTGTGCAATTATTGAATTAAATATGTGAGATTTAACCTCTGACTTAATGTACATGAAGATAAAAAAAAAAAGACATAAATGAATTATTTGACATTTTGAAACTTTTACTGTAGTTATTTTTCTATTTATAAAGTAATAATAATAATAATAATAATAATAATACCAATTATAATAATAATACCAATAATAAGAACAACAATAATAATAATAATAATAATACCAATAATAATAATAATAATACCAATAATAATAATAATACCAATAATGATAATACCAATAATAATAATACCAATAATAATAATAATACCAATAATAATAATAATACCAATAATGATAATACCAATAATAATAATACCAATAATAATAATAATACCAATAATAATAATAATAATAATAATAATCTAACTATGAAGTGAGGATTCTCTGTGGGTATGTCTGTGTGTCCTTCGCATATCTCGGGAGTCGTTCATTCGATCTACTTCATACTTGGTGGGTGTGTTGCTGGGGACCTGAGGGAGTGCTGTGATGAATTTGGTTAAATATTAATAAAATATGTGTGATGTGTGTTATAAGTGTGTGATGTGTGTTGTTTTTACCACTGGGAGTCACGCAGCAGCAGCAGGAGCAGGACATCCTGTTGGCCTGAATCCCACCTGCTGCAGGTCAGTGAAGGCAGCGTCCACCTCCTGCAGCATGGGGACCGATGGTGCGTTTAAAAGCTCCTCTGGAAGCTCCGACAAACCAAAACCTGCTCCTTAAGTCCACCAACATGGATCCAGGTCTGGTGAAACCTGCACAACAAGAAGAAGATAAAAGACGAGTTCTGACTGTTCGAAGGAGGAATTAGTAGAAACAGTAGAGGACGTGTTGGTGCGGTGTTACCTGGAGAGGCAGGAAGCTGGACTGATGGAAGCACACACACACACACACACACACACACACACACACACACACACACACACACACAGTGCTGTGACTTTGATTGGTGTGTAAACAGTGAAGGACAATGCGTCGACCTTCCTGTTCACACAATGGCATGAGTGTGTTTGACTGAGTGAAGAACAAAGGCTGGGTATTATTCACAGTGATGTTAAACAGGATTATATAACAAAGACTGAGCAGATTACAGCAGCAGGATGTTTGATATCACCCACTGTCACTCATCTGCACACAAGTACATACAAGTACACACCAGTACACACCAGTACACACCAGTTTATACCAGTTTATACCTGTAAACACCAGTATATACAAGTACATTCAAGTTTACCGTTATATCTCTCTCTTCAAAGCCACCAGACTCCATTCACAAAACCACTAATTTAACCTCTCAGAACAGGAGAGTATACATTGAACCCCAAACTGATCCCAGCTAACGTTGACTAGTAGCTCGTAGCTAGTGCTAGCGTTCACATTATTGATAACCTTATTGATTAGCTTACTGTGATAACCAGGTCACTGCTGTCTGCTAACGGCTGATTGGACGTTAAAACAGACGGACCGGCCCTTTAAATAAAATGCAAAAAAGTCACCAGCAAATATATTGTTATTGTGAAAAGAAGTGTTTTAAAATGTTATTGGATTATTGATCTCTTTATGGATATAGTCGATATTTTACTTATTTCAAAATGCCTTATTTAATTTTATTTATTTTACTTTTATTTATTTATTTTATTTACTTTTTTATTTTATTTTCCTTCACTTTTATTTTATTTAATATCTTTTTTGTTTTATTTAATTTGATTTAATTTTATGTTATTTTTCCAATTTAATTTTCTAATATCATATCCATTGCAGCAAATGGAGAAACAGTAAAAACCTCATTTGTTTGGTTTATAAATTATTTCAAATTGTTTCATCATCATTTAAAAAATGTACTCTAGTAAAAAATCTCGTTTACTTGAGACGTCCTCGCTCCTCTCTGCTCTTTTTTTTGTTCTAATTGATGCCTAGTGATTACGAAATGACTATTTCTATATATACTTTTATATAAAAGCCCTTATTTTATTGTTCTGGTCATTGAAGGTTCATATTGTGTTGTATTTACGTCCTTTAGAGAAACACGACAGAAGTCTGTGTAAAATGATTTGACAGTATTTATTGTTTATTTCCATATACAAAAAGATAAAATTGAAATAACCCTTCTGTTTCTACAGTGATTTTTATTTTATTTTTTTATAACAGGTTGTGTGTGTGTGTGGCGTCGCGGCGCTGAGGACTAGAACTACATTCATTCATACAATAATGATCCTGGCACTGGGTGGAGAGGAAGATAGAGATAGAAAGAGAGATATACAAGAGATTTATGAAAATAGATCAGAAAAGAGAGAGAGAGACGCCACACACACACACACACACACACACACAGAGATCTAGCAGTCGCTCCACATCTGGAGCTGTTCTACAAACCACAGGAAATAAAATCATTCCTCACGAGGGGATCTTCATCAGGAAATTAAACATCTATGTTACAGTGATCGTTGCTCCTCAGAGTGAAAATAAGAAAATAAAAGTTCCCACTGGAACCTTTGAACAGCATCACAACAGGACCTGGGGAAGGGGGGGGGGGATTAACTTGTAGTTCTTCCTGTCTGGGCACATTTCCTCCGTCTGCTGTACATATATATATTTATATATTAAGACCAAAAACAGCTTCCCAACACTTCTTTAGTCCAAAAGACAGTTTTGTTTTATACAGTAATGAAAACCAGTTCAGTAGTTAAAGTTTGTGTTCTACAGTTGAGCTACAACAGTGAAACATAAGGTACAAGATTTACATTTCACACCACCTCTCCGACCTTCATCATCATCATCATCATTCAGGTGGAGAGGGACTGAGTTCTGTAAAGATGGCCGCCTCTCAGTTTGATCTCTGTGACATCTGTGAGCACATGTTCAGGTTTTATCAAAGAGTTTAGAAGCAAAGAGACGAAACTCCTGTGTTTTCTTGACAACAGCCGCCATTTTGGACTGAAAGTGCTTATTATATTTATAAAATGTATTGTTCAACACAGGTCATTTCAGTAGAATATGACAATAGAATAGAAATCATTTAGTTTTACTTTTATACGGCACTTTGTAGGCGGACGTTTTTACTGGCGTCACTTTCAGTCCAAAATGGCGGAAGCGTAGCTCTGCTGCTGGTTGCTGATGTCGCAATAGATCGAAGTATTGACTTTCACTTCTTGGCGATATAAGTTCTGTGACACAGCTCTCAAAGAGTAGAGAAGCAAAGAGACGAAACTATGGTGTTATTTTTGACAACAGCCCCTGCCGCCATTTTGGACTGAAAGTGATTATTATATTTATAACTTTTATGGTTCAAATCAGGACATTTCGGTAGAATTCACATAATAACTCACGAGATTAGACGCTACATTAAGTGATCAATCAAAGCTCCACTTGTGACGAGCTGCACGTCCTTTAATTGGATTGTGTTGCTATGGGAACGTCTGATTAATCACCCTAGCGTTATATTAGTCGCTGATATTAATATCTTTCAGAGCCTCAAGCAAAGAGTTGGATTCCGATAGCGTCATCATGACATGGAGATGATTGAGAGCCTCATTATCAGATTATTAGTAAGAAACTTTTATCGTATCGTCTGGATCTCATGATTATCAGATGAGATCAGCATTTCTTAATTATGAGATGCAGATAACCTCATTATGTAATATTGAGATACTACGTCGTTATCACAAGGAAACGTTGTTTTTTTCACTTTGTTCAATACAATCAATCATTTTCACACGTGGCTGAAACAATCTGCGACAGGATATCAACACAGGAAGCGGCCATCTTTACACACCTGTTTGTTCAAACAGCAGCAATGTGTTCAGGATGACCCCTTGACAACATGCCCGGGAAACCCCGTACGGCTCCTCTGGCCAATGAAAACCCTGAATCAGATTTTAAATGAGTCGGTTTGGATGAGTAACTGAATACGTTTACCTCTTTATTTTATTCTTTATTTCATCCTTCACTTCACCGACTACTAACACCGTTTGAGTTTTATCCCCACTGAGAGTCTCCCACCTCTTCATCAACGCGTAACACAAAAATAAAGTCTTTTAAACTCATCAAAACAGGTTGTACTTTAGCATCTATTGTTAGAAGGTACCTCTAATGGTGCCGTGCCATCGTTCCGACGGCCCAACAGTTCGGAAAATGTCCCAGTGGACCGAAAGCTCATAGTCCGACGGCCCGTTATTCCGAAAACTAACGCCCACTTTTCTTTATTTAACTTAGTTCATAGAAGTTCTAACTTATTAGAGCCGTGGTCGGGGCCATAGATTCTAACTTACTGATATTTCAGAGCCGTGGTCGGGGCCATAGATTCTAACTTACTGATATTTCAGAGCCATGGTCGGGGCCATAGATTCTAACTTACTGATATTTCAGAGCCGTGGTCGGGGCCATAGATTCTAACTTACTGATATTTCAGAGCCGTGGTCGGGGCCATAGATTCTAACTTACTGATATTTCAGAGCCATGGTCGGGGCCATAGATTCTAACTTACTGATATTTCAGAGCCGTGGTCGGGGCCATAGATTCTAACTTACTGATATTTCAGAGCCATGGTCGGGGCCATAGATTCTAACTTACTGATATTTCAGAGCCATGGTCGGGGCCATAGATTCTAACTTACTGATATTTCAGAGCCATGGTCGGGGCCATAGATTCTAAAGTGCGTACTTTTGGAGGAATGGGCCTTCAGAGCAGTGGGCGTTTGTTTTCGGGATAACGGGCAGTCAGCTTTCGGTCTATCGGGACATTAGTGTTTCAGAATAACGGGCCTTCGGAAGTGTTGTTCTCTTCGGTTTGAAGTAAAAAACGTGACCAGAATAAGAATAAAAAGAGGCAGGAAGCTCTGCAGCAGTAGCTGAGGAGGAAGTCAAGGGGTCTGTTGTTGTTGTATTATTACATGTGGCAGACACCACTTCACACAGATCTCTCTTAATAACAATAACCATCTGTTTATCTGCCTGTCTTCCTCTTATCGACTAAGGCCCAGCTTTACTAAAACAACAAAGATTTTAGATGTTCAGAAGAAATTCTCCTCACAGGCACTTGACTGGCCGCATAAATGGAAGCATCACTTGCACAATAAGCAAAAGGAGCCTTTAAAATGTTGACTTTTAAGGCTGCTCGCCGTGTCCTCCCACACTTCAGCATGGAGGCTGAACAACTCCACCGTATTTGTACATTCTAGTTCATAATTTGTGCTCAGCTGTAATTATTTTACGTGAACAAGAGACACTCAGTGGTCACTTTATTAGGTACACCTGTACAGTCTAATGCAGTCCCAATACAGCAGCTCTGCCGTGAAGTTTACCGTCATAATGCTCAGTTTATATGTTTCATCACGGAGGTCACAGTTCATGAGAGCGTTGCATTATATTCAGAGAGGTTTCTAATATTCTGACCACCTCATGTATGTAAACAGGGAGGACAAAATAATAGAAACACCTCTCAGTATAATGTGGTCCAGTACAACAGCACCTTTAGCTATGACCTCAGTCATAAGCTGAATTAAATTGTGTTACAACGTGCAGCGTAGTCCGATAGACTTCAACACGTGGTCAACGTTACGTTACGTACGTGACATAAGTTAAGTACGTGACATAAGAAAAGTACGTTACGTTACTACTTGGTTTGGTTTAGGAAAAGATCGTAGTTTGGGTAAAAATAAGTATGTTTGTTACGTAACGTAAGTTACATACGTAAGTTGCGTATGTTACGTTACGTACGTGACATAAGTTAAGTACGTGACATAAGAAAAGTACGTTACGTTACTACTTGGTTTGGTTTAGGAAAAGATCGTAGTTTGGGTAAAAATAAGTATGTTTGTTACGTAACGTAAGTTACATACGTAAGTTGCGTATGTTACGTTACGTACGTGACATAAGTTAAGTACGTTTACGTTACTACTTGGTTAGGTTTAGGAAAAGATCGTAGTTTGGGTAAAAATAAGTACGTTAGTTATGTAACTTAAGTTACATACGTAATGTTACATACGTGACATAAGTTAAGTACGTGACATAAGTTAAGTACGTGACATAAGTAAAGAACGTTACGTTACTACTTGGTTAGGTTTAGGAAAAGATCGTAGTTTTGGTTCAAATAAGTGCGTTTGTTACGTAACTTAAGTTACATACGTAATGTTACGTTACGTACGTGACATAAGCTGTTGTATTGGACTGTACCTGGACATTAGTGTAACTAATAAAGTGGCCACTGAGTGTTAAAAACATATTTTCAGGACACATTATGATGGTACACGATGGTGTAACATGTTGTAAAAGTAGGACGGTGAAGTTGAGCAGGAGGATTCAGACGACGACAGCTTCTCCTCTATAAAGTGGAAGCCCAGAAGTGCCGCCATGTTGACTTCCATCCGGCGGAAAACATCCTCAACTCTAGACTCTGTTCAGCTCGCTGTGTGTTGAGTCACCATGAAGTTACTAAGCTGTTATTCTTCAGAGGTACAAGTGTGATATGTTAGCCTACTCAATGCTAACAGCACAAGCTAACTCCGAGTTCAGACGCTTTGTGCTGTCGGGTGGTTTTATTGAATATCTGGTTTTCTGCTCACATTATGAGAGGAAATATCTGCTGTGTTGGCACTTAGTTAAAACGAGCACGTTAGCATTGTTAGCATTCAACACATTGGTTTCTCACTGTGGGATGCTAACGATGCTAACAGTGAAACATCCCCTCACAGCCTGACACGTTTCCTTCATGCAGGTCAAATATTTGTTGAGGGTTTTGGTGAAAATGAGCCCGTGTGTCTCATCCCCAAACATAATGTTGTCTTCCCGACTACTGTCGCGTTCCTCGCACGCCGTTTCTGCCCGTGTGGCTGTAATGAGGTATAATATGTTCCTGAAAACACCTGGAAACACCTGGATCTGAGTTCATTTGTTCGTCTGAGAAGTGTCACGTAGAGAT
>CAKAOJ020000229.1:907500-922500 GCA_916701645.2 Sebastolobus alascanus
ACGGGGATGTTACTGCTAAATCAGAACATCTGACTTTGTGTGACTCCTAAAGAAAGACTTTCCATTTCGGCTGATATTTAACATTATTACACGGCTCTGTTGAATACTCGATTCTGATTGGTCAATCACGGCGTTCTGCGGTCTGTTATTTCTGTATAGCAGACCGTTGCTATGTAGAACAGACCGTTGCTATGTATAACAGACCGTTGCTATGTATAGCAGACCGTTGCTATGTATAGCAGACCGTTGCTACGTATAACAGACCGTTGCTACGTATAGCAGACCGTTGCTACGTATAACAGACCGTTGCTATGTATAACAGACCGTTGCTATGTATAGCAGACCGTTGCTATGTATAACAGACCGTTGCTACGTATAGCAGACCGTTGCTACGTATAACAGACCGTTGCTATGTATAACAGACCGTTGCTATGTATAGCAGACCGTTGCTATGTATAACAGACCGTTGCTATGTATAGCAGACCGTTGCTATGTATAGCAGACCGTTGCTATGTATAGCAGACCGTTGCTATGTATAACAGACCGTTGCTATGTATAACAGACCGTTGCTATGTATAACAGACCGTTGCTACGTATAACAGACCGTTGCTACGTATAACAGACCGTTGCTATGTATAACAGACCGTTGCTACGTAGAACAGACCGTTGCTATATATAACAGACCGTTGCTATGTATAACAGACCGTTGCTATGTAGAACAGACCGTTGCTACGTATAACAGACCGTTGCTATGTAGAACAGACCGTTGCTACGTATAACAGACCGTTGCTATGTAGAACAGACCGTTGCTACGTATAACAGACCGTTGCTATATATTACAGACCGTTGCTATGTATAACAGACCGTTGCTATGTAGAACAGACCGTTGCTATGGGCGCAGCTCTGATGTCAGACTCTGGCGGACCGTTTTTGCGTCAAAATATTGGTTTCTTCAGTAAGTAGCCGTGTAATAAGAGAGATAATGTACAGCTAGCGGGTCATTGTAGTGAAAGAATCCCCTTCAGGGCGATGCTGCATCGCCCTGAAGGGGATTCTTTCACTACAATGACCCTCTAGCTGTACATTATCACTTACATAACAGCTCTTCTGTGAACTAAGTTAAATAAACTAAAGTACGAGTCAGCACGACCGCACAATTCTTATAACGTGTGATTTCATTAAAGTTCTGCGTTGTGAAACGTGATGAATTCATCAGAAGAACTGAGTGAATGAAGAAAAGTCTGTTTGATGAGATAATTTACATTTTAAATGACTGACGAGGGAAATAAAGTGTTTCCTGCTGTCGGATCAGAACCTCCGCTGACATGTTGTTAAATTGAACGGAGCCGAGCTCGCCGGTAAACGTCTGCTGCTTCTAAAAGATAGTTTATGATTTATTACGACGCATAAACAGACACGAACTCATTCGGCAAACATTATTATTTAGCTCCGGGTGAAGTGAATCAACGTGATGTTTCTATGATAAAGCTCGTTTTCTGTCACAGCGATGTGACCTTGAACGCCTCTTTAGGGGCGGAGCTACAGCTGCAGGCCGACCTGTGGGCGATGGCCGGTTTAGGCCCCTCCCCTTTCAGTCGGGGGATGTCTTCGTGAAGGTACGCCAGGCCGCACGCCATCGACTCGGCGATGTGACACAGCTCGGTCCAGCTGATGATGTTTCCCTTCAGGAAGTCCGCCAGAGAACCCTATGAGAGACACAGAGTGGGTCAGCTCCAGAACCAGAACCAGAACCGAAACCAGAAACAGCAGTAATAGATTACATGGCGGTTAACATCGGATTCTCTGACAGACACAAAGCCAACTAATATTTCAACCTGATCCTGATCTACAGACTCACTGGAGTTTAGTCTCAAATGTCCCTGAATGCACCAGCAGGTTATTAACATTGTGGACTCTGACGTCGATTGTCCCTGATAGCACCGCAGTGGTGGCTTTCGTCGGATTCTTGGATTGCGGTGGGTAAGTACAAGACGAACGCATCAGGTAAAGTAGAGACCGACCGACGAAGAAAGAAAAGAAGAAAGAACAGCAAAGAAAGAGAAGAAGAAGCAAAGGAGCAACAGAAAGACCGAAGCAGAACGAAGCGAAAGAACGAAAGCAAGAAACGAACCAGACGAGAAAGAAAGCGACGAGAGAAACAAGAAGACGGAAGAACAGAAAGCCCACACATAAAACGAAAAAGACACCGCCACCCACCAGAAGCGCTCCCCAAGCCAGAAAGCCCCGCCACCAGAGCCAGACCCAGCCGCCACTCCTCGCAGCCCATGCTCCCTCGCCCCCCCTACACAGCTACAGCCCTCCTCCCCTCTACCTCCACGCCGCTCCTCCCAGCCGCTAGCACTCCCCCTCCTCACTCTGCTCCCTCCCTCTCTCCCTCCTCTTCCTCCCTCCTCTCCCCTCTCTCCTCCCTCCCTCTCCCTCCTCTCCCTCCCTCTCCCTCCCCTCCTCTCCTCTCCCTCCCTCCACTCCCTCCCTCCTCCCTCCTCTCCCCTCCCTCCTCTCCCTCCTCCCTCCCTCCCTCCTCTCCCTCCTCTCCCTCCCTCCTCTCCTCCTCCCTCCTCTCCCTCCTCTCCCTCCCTCCTCTCCCTCCCTCCTCCTCCCTCCTCTCCCTCCCTCCTCCTCTCCTCCTCCTCCCTCCCTCCTCCTTCCTCTCCCTCCCTCCTCCCTCCTCCCTCCCTCCTCCCTCCTCCCTCCTCCCTCCCTCCACTCCCTCCCTCCCTCCTCCTCCTCCTCACCCTCTGGTGGAACTCGGTGATGAGCCACAGTTCGGCCTCCAGCTGATTCCCTCGTCTCTCTGAACCGATGAACTTCAGGATGTTTTCATGCCTCATTCCTGGAGTTATGAATATTTCGGTCTCGTTCTGCCACGACTCCTTGTTCTGTCAGGAGGAGGAAGAGGAAGAGGAGGAGGAGGAGGAGGAGGAGGAGGAGGAGGAGGAGGAGGAAGAGGAGGAGGAGGAGGAGGAGGAGGAGGAGGGAGAAGAGGAGAAGAGGAGATGTGAAACAGTTGCCAGACATAAAGACAGACCTCAGAGACGTGTTGAGGAGTAGTGGAGGAGGAGGAGGAGGAGGAGGAGGAGGAGGAGGAGGAAGAGGAGGAGGAGGAGGAGGAGGGAGAAGAGGAGGAGAGGAGGGAGAAGAGGAAAAGAGGAGATGTGAAACAGTTGCCAGACATAAAGACAGCCCTCAGAGACGTGTTGAGGAGTAGTGGAGGAGGAGGAGGAGGAGGAGGAGGAGGAGGAGTAGGAGGAGGAAGAGGAGGAGGAGGAGGAGGAGGAGTAGTGGAGGAGAACCTGGATGGGGAAGATCTTGACGGCCACGTATTCGTTGATGATCTGACCCTTCCACACGCAGCCGAAGCGTCCTCTGGCCTTCACCTCCAGCAGCTGCAGAGGCCGGAGCCCCAGCAGGGGGGAGGTGGCAGGAGGACCCGGGTCCTGCAGGACACAGAGAGGAGGAGGTGTGTTACTAATAATAATGTTCTGTTGTCTGTATGTCAGTGATGAGCTGCAGTTCCTCCACAGCACCAGCAGAGGGAGCTACAGCTCCATCTGCTCACTGTGTGGGTTCATTATCTTTAACCTCCGTCCTCCTGCACAACACAACTCAACAATCTGAAATAATATTAACAACAATATAAATATATATATAAATATATATTTATATATATTCAACAAGTTTCATCTCAGTTTTCAGTGGTGGAATGTAACTAAGTACATTTACTCAATTACTGTACTTAAGTACATATTTGAAATACTTGTACTTTACTTTTCATGACACAAAACATATGAAGAGTTTATCAAATGTCTGTGGACTTCGGTCGCCATGGTGATCTGTGAGCTAATGGGCCAGGCAGCTGTCAGTGTGTGTGTGTGTGTGTGCGTGTGTGTGTGTGTGTGTGTGTGTGTGTGTGTGTGTGTGTGTGTGTGTGTGTGTGTGTGTGTGTGTGTGTGTGTGTGTGTGTGTGTGTGTGCGTACCTCAGTGATGTCCACGTGTCCGTACGGAGGTTTCCGGTGTCGGTACATCCAGACGGCGGTGAGCAGAACGACGGACAGCATGGTGACGGGCAGCAGGCAGTAAACCATCACGTTCAACACGCCCACGCTGGGGGGGGGGGCTTTGATCACTGACGGACCACAAACAAACCACATACACACACATGGACATTAGCTTCAGGATTTATTACATGTGAATTCATAAATATGAGTAAAAATGTGTTAAAACTCACGTGATCCGGTGACGTCGGGCAGGTGTGTGAACTTCTCGTTGCAAAAGTTTCCTTCACAGCAGCAGAAGAAGACCTGAGGACTGTCTTCTGTAGCAACGCACTCCTGCCTGAGGGACGGACACGGAGACGGAGACGAGTCCATCAGTCTCTGGACATTTAGCAGGCAAAATCTAACAAGATAATATCTTGTCTACAAGATAACTTATTTGAAGAAGGGAATAACTTCAACAAGATGATCATATGAACAAAATAAAGAAATATAATCTTTTGGGACTCCAGGAAAGAGAGGAGGAAGAGGAGAGAGGAGGAAGAGGAGGAAGAGGAGGAAGAGGAAGAGGAGAGAGGAGGAAGAGGAGAGGAGGAAGAGGAGAGAGAAGGAGGAGGAGAGAAGAGGAAGAGGAGAGAGGAGAGAGGAGGAAGAGGAGAGAGGAGAGAGGAGGAAGAGGAGAGAGGAGGAAGAGGAGAGAGGAGAGAGGAGGAAGAGGAGAGAGGAGGAAGAGGAGAGGAGGAAGAGGAGAGAGAAGGAGGAGGAGAGAAGAGGAAGAGGAGAGAGGAGAGAGGAGGAAGAGGAGAGAGGAGGAAGAGGAGAGAGGAGAGAGGAGGAAGAGGAGAGAGGAGGAAGAGGAAGAGGATAGAGGAGGAAGAGGAGAGAGGAGAGAGGAGGAAGAGGAGAGAGGAGAGAGGAGGAAGAGGAGAGAGGAGGAAGAGGAAGAGGAGAGAGGAGGAAGAGGAGAGAGGAACAGAGACAGAGAGAGAGTTTTCTAATTGGATTCTGTCAGCCTCTTCATCATCAGAGACCAGAGGCTTCACATCAGCACAGAAACTCATTCATCAAACCAACATGTGGAACAAAGTTCAAACTGAAACTCCTCCACGTTCTGGAGCTTCAGGCTGAACTCAGGCTAGAAGCTTCCTCTACCAGAACCAAAGACTAGAACCGTCTGACTTCCTCTACCTCACCACTACTACTACTACTGTTGCTACTACTACTACTACTACTACTAATACTACTACTGTTGCTACTACTACTACAACTACCTCTACTACTACTAGATGAGGTTGTGTCTGTAGCTGCAGAGATCCTGTATGTTGAGCGATGCTCTTCTCTGTCTGTCATTGATGGAGTCTAAATATCCGAGGGAGTCTCCCAGCCGAGCTGTCAATCACAGAGCGTCGGGGGAGCGCTCAGTAATGGAGCCCGTAGTCTGGCAGCAGTTGTACTTGACCCAAATAGCAGGTTTTTTTCTGACGCCTCGGGGAGATATGTGAAATTTGCAGCATATCAGTTGTGTCAGGGGAAAACGTCTCGGTATAAAAGAGACATTTTACTATTTTCTTCTCTTATTTGCCATCTTTCACACATGATTATTGAGGAGAACAGAAGTACTTTCATCATCTGCTGCTGGCCGCCTGTAAAGCTGTTGATCCGTGAAACGCAGCTGAATCTGAGCGGAAAACGTCCAAATGTAAATGTGTTCGAGGAGAAAGTGAGAAACGGATGATTCTCAGATACGGGAGGGAAAAAGAGGAGTTTGGGTTTGACCACGAGAGAAAATCAGAGATCCTGTAAAGAGGTGATTGGCTGAGTTTATGTGGTGTTTTGTGTTGTTGATGATTCTTAAAGCTGAAGTTCCCTCTCATACGTACAGTAGCATCCTAATGTAGACACAGCTAAAGGGCTGTTCTACTAAAATACTCATATTATAAAAATATCCATAAAACACACTGAGTAACTGTGAGACCTTAAATGTGAAATAAAGAGATTATGAGGTGTGTGAGGTGTCGGTACCGGTCATTCAGAGTGTGTGAGGTGTCGGTACCGGTCGTAGCAGTTGAAGTCGTCCAGCCAGCAGCCCTTCTTCACCAGCTCGATGGATCCCGAGTTGTTCCTCCAGGAAGCGTAGCAGTGCGAGCGTTTGTCCGTCTCTCCCTCGCAGCGCTCTACTCCGCTCTGATTGGTCTTCTCCACCTCGTAGTTGACGTTGTAGTATAAACACTCTGTGGTGTCGGCCTCCCCGATGCTCAGTCCTGCAGCACAGACAGAGAGTCACCGTCACAAACACTGCTGAGAGACGCTCTCGGTTAAAAGATGGCGACCCCGACCCGACCCCCCTCGACCCCCCCACCCTCCACGCCGCCGCCTTCAAAAACACCGTCAGTGCTGAGTAACCAGTTCATCTGATTACAGCACAGAGAAGAAGAGAGGAGGAATAATGAGTCTGAAGAGATACAGGAGAAATAAGAGATCTGGTTCTCTCCTCCTCCTCTTCCTCCTCCTCCTCCTCCCTCTCCTCACTCTCCTCCTCTTCCTCCTCCTCCTCCTCCTCCTCCTCCTCCCTCTCCTCACTCTCCTCCTCCTCCTCCTCCTCCTCCTCCTCCTCCTCCTCCTCCTCCCTCCTCCTCCTCCTCCTCCTCCTCCTCCTCCTCTCAGGTAATTGGAGCTGTGAGATTCGTCCGTCATCAGAGAGCTTCAGATGCAGGAAGTTGTGGCCGCCAGATGTGACCTTTGACCTCGAGAATGAGGTCATCACCAAGGCAAATAAAGCTGCAGCACACACACACTCACACACACACACACAGTAGCTACAGGTGTGACTTCCTGTTCCGCCTCTTTCAAAGTAAAAGACGCTGGATTACATTCAGTGACCAACCCGGTCTCACAGGAAGTCGTATAAATACCACGACATTACGCGGACATTCTGCACGTCATGAGGACACATTTTAGCGTTTTGGTGTGTCATCTGTACGCCACGCAAACATCAGCAGCTAGGTTCAGGAAACAAAACCACTTAGTTAATAAAGTTAACTTAGTCAAGGTAAGGGAGAACGTCATGGCGGGGCTTGAGATAAGTACATAAACTAAGTAAAACACGTACGGAAACAACGTAACAACCACAGAAGACATGTGACAAACGTCAATAACATAACTTACACAACAAAACATCAACAACGATTCACTTGGTTAAACGTCCTGCAACAAGCAGTAGTTCTGTATTTCTCTCTGAAATGTAGTGCACCAGAAAGTACAAGTACCTCAGTAAAGTACAAGTACCTCAGTAAATTATAAGTACCTCAGTAAAGTACTAAGAACAGTGAGAGGAAGATGATGATGATGGAAGTTGAGATGAAGAGTGAAGAGACAGAGAGCTGCTGGCAGCGTTCACTGTGACAGATGTTACAGCCAATCAGTGCATTAATCGTCGCTAGGCAACCAGACCCCCCCCCCCCCCAACACACACACACACACACACAGCTGTGAGCTGACAGCAGTACAATAACAGCTGCAGTAAAACATCATCTTCAGTACTAATACTACTGTCACAGTACTAATACTACTGTCACAGTACTAATACTACTGTCACAGTACTAATACTACTGTCACAGTACTAATACTACCAATACTATGGGTCAAACAAACACATGACTTTCAACCAGGAGGCCGCTGTTAATGTCCCGTGTGAATCTAAAAGTAACGTCACATTACTCGTTAGTAATGAACGAAAAAAAAAACAAGATGATGACGGCGTATTTAAGACGCTGCTAAAACAACATTACAGCCAATGACAGCAACCTTCCCCCCCACAAGTACTTCTCATATTCTCTATTGTACATTGTACTTGATGTGTTCTCCACTGTGTTCTTTAACTGATTCCTCCTGTATAAACCAACAACATGGTTTGTTATTAATAAGAGAATTAAACGTCTGCTTCTATATTCAGACTCTAATCAGAGTCTAACCTGCTGCATTATGGGATGTCGGTAGTACTACCACTGCCGTGTACTGCCGCACCTTAACTGTACTGTAGTAGTACTGTGTTCTGGCTCCGTACTGTCGTTCAGTAGTACTCAGCAGTACCTCGTCTGAACCCTCATCAGTATTCTGGAGGTCGACTTCGGTCGCCATGGTGATCTGTGAGCTAATGGGCCAGGCAGCTGTCAGTGTGTGTGTGTTTGTGTGTGTGTGTGTGTGTGTGTGTGTGTGTGTGTGTGTGTGTGTGTGTGTGTGTGTGTGTGAGTGTGTGTGTGTGTGTGTGTGTGTGTGTGTATGTATCACTTGACATTTAGTCCAACTTCTTTTTCAATTAAAAAGTTGAGCAGCGAGTTACAGAAAGTTCAGGAGGAGACCAACACACACACACACACACACACACACACACACACACACACACACACACACACACACACACACACACACACACACACACACACACACACACACACACACACACCTTTCTGTTGTTAATGGAGCATTAAAGGGATGGTTCAGATTGTTTCCTCCTCAGCGCCACCATCAGGTCAACATGTTAACGTGTCCAACACTTTGCTTTATGAGCAGATATCTGCAGAACTGAAGACATTCATCAGACTCAGCTGGAGGTTAATAAGGAGGAAAACAATCGATTCACTATTTATCACCATTTCTAAACAGATGTTTTTAATACCAGAATTGATATATCTGCTTCATCTGAGTCTGTGTGGAGGTAGAAGGAAGTTACCGCTTTTATTGTGGTAGTCTGAGTAACGTGACGTCATATCCGTTCCGTATCCGTCAACCAAAACAAACCTCAGAAAGTATAAAACGTTGGAGGGTCGTCGTGGATACGACCTGCACCCTCACATGTTAAATCCAGCGTGGTAAACACTACACATCCAGTAAAGGATGGAAACACTTTGGGTTTCACACATTGCAGGAAAAGCAGAGCTCGACATCACGGCTAAAGCTGCATGCTAACTCTGTCACGGACAGGAAACGTTATCGTATCGCGGTAACGTTGCGGCCAGCCGGCCGTCGCTCTCGTCTCCGTGGTCAAATGGGCCGACGCTACAACTGTAGAGCACCCATATACTGACATTTCTGTTAAATGCATTGAAACGGCCCCGATGGAGCTGACCATGGATGGATAAAGAGAAGGAGCTGACGGGAGAGCTAGAGACGACCTTGGAGAAGTTAGAGGAAGTAGACACGTGGGACTACGGCCGCTTTTCAAAATAAGGTGTTAACAAAGGGAACTGTATATACAAAATACATATATGGAAATAAGATTGATTGGATTATATTCACCAGAACTATAAAACATTATAAATTAAAAAGAAAATACCACTAATCTGTGAGGGAAATGTCGTTACTCTTTGATTTCTGGGTTGCTGCATAATAAATGTAATAAATACTTCCTGCCAATGATCCTGATATTTTTGACTTCAGGACGTCTCTGACTACATACATGCTGAAAATCAAACATTTTTTCTGGATTCATTTAGAGATTTTCAAAGTAAAAGTCTCTAGAAGTGTCTGATTCATCTTGTTCCCTTCATGGTCTAGAGTTAAAGAAGTTAACAATGATGTATGATATTAATATAACTGACAGAAATGATGCTCAACACTATTAAAAGGAGGAATCATCCTTTAAAATCTCTCCACCTGCAGATCCAGAGTGTTCTCATGACCTTTGACCCCGGCTCTAACGTTACCACACGTGTTCATACGGCGCGTTATAAACGCTGACAGCTGGAGTTTTGTTCTGAAGAGCGGCGACGTCACGACTTAGATTCAAACCTTCAGACACAGAATCACATCACACACATTAACATGTCTATGGAGGCTGACCTCTGACCTCTGACCTCCCGGGTTTCCGTCATCAGACGGATACGGAGGCTCAGAGTGTGTGTGTGACTTTATCATGCAAAATGACCACGTAGCAATTATTAAGAGTCTTTGTGAGCTCCAGACATGAGGGTCAGAGGTCACACACACACACACACACACACACACACACACACACACACACACACACAGGCATCTGGTAGACCAAGTGTGTGTGTGTGTGCATATGTTACTGAGATCATAGGGCAACATATGCGATGCAAAGCCATGGGAACTCTTCTCACTCACATGGATCCATATCATTAATCGTCTTTGTGATATTCACATGCACACACGCACGCACACACACGCACACGCACACACACACACACACACACACACACACACACGCACGCACGCACGCACACACACACTGCCTCTATTTATAGCCTCAACGCTGCTGAACCATCTCTGTGAAGATGATAAGAGGAGGAGGAGGAGGAGGAGGAGGGAGGAGGAGTACTAGAGCTCTTCATTAACCAGATCTCAGTGCATGTGAGCACACACACACACACACACACACACACACACACACACACACACACACACACACACACACACACACACACACACACACACACACACAGCAGCTGTAGATCCCTCCATCCATCACGGTGTGTTCGGTCCTGACAGCACACAGAGCTGCAGACAATAGATGTGAGCTCTGAGACTCTGTGTACGTCTGCTGCTCGAAACCTCCTCTCTTCAACGTTCTTACCTCTTTAACATATTTAAAGTAGAAAGACACGTTCACATGTCTGGACTCAAGGTCCCCTTACTAGCTTTCTATTTCTAATCTCTTAAGAGAAGACACTAAAGACTTCATTCACTGCTCTATTGAGAGATTCTATAACACGTCTTCACTCAGACTTTTACTACTTAGTCTGTTTGTGTCTGTAGATTTCTCCTGAAGTTACCATCAGATAATGACTCATCAGTGGATTTAAAGTAAAGCTGTCAAAGTTAACACTATAATAACACCAAATACGACACGAAGTTCTTTAACACATTAACACAACTTGTGATGTTTAGGTTGTAGCGGCTCATTCACACATCTGGAGGTCATGACAGGTTTTCATCGCCAACATTTAGTGTAAGTTTGGAGCGTTATTTAACCTCCTTCACTACTAGCTAGTCTGACCTGTTGGTACCGATAGATTCATCAGGTTTTATAGTTTACTATGATATCAGTATATATATATATATATATATATATATATATATATATATGATACCAGTATAGTTGTTGAGATGGTTCAGTCTGAACAAAGTGGAGGACAGACTGACGTTACTACGCTGTCTCTAACCCAAAGACAGAGATCACGTTCAAAACAGAAACGTAACGCTTAAAAACCTCACTGTGTCTGAAACATATGTTGTAAATATTGTTGTAAATATTGTTATAAATATTAAATATTGTTGTAAATATGAAATATAGTTGTAAATATATTCCCACAGCAGAAAGTCGTTTGTAGAAAAGCTCCCAGCCTGTTGTCCTGAACTCGTCCTGCATGCTCTCTATGATCAGAGTGTCCTTATAGATCTCTTCTGTATATCTCAGCAGATTACTGGTTAAACCAGCAGCCATCTGTTAGCTGGTTCCCATGGGAACAGTCAACACATTCTGCACATACGCTCGTTGTAGTGGAATCTGAATCATGGCCGACATCAGTACATCTGTAGACCCGTCAGCGGGCCTCAGCTGCTGTTGAGGTCGTGTTGGAGACGACAAAGAAACCCAAACTTATTATTATTATTATTATTATTATTAATAATAAGAATACGACTGTTTTCTATCCGTCTGTGTTCCAACAGGAACCCACAGCTGTGAACTGGAAGAGTTCTGATAAAAACATCTTCAGAGAACAATGACGAAGACCCTCAAACTCAAACTGAAGGACCACAGGGACCCACTAATAATCCCTTCAGCTCCTAGACAGAGTGGAGTCCAGGACCAGGTGTGAACGTAGGCCGGTCCGGTACGGCCTGGTACGGTTCGGTACGGTACGGTACGGTACGGTACGGTACGGTCCGTTACGGTACGGTACGGTCCGGTACGGTACGGTCCGTTACGGTACGGTACGGTACGGTACGGTACGGTCCGGTACGGTACGCTACGGTACGGTACGGTACGGTCTGCTGATTAGAATGAACCCAAAGACCCCAAAAACACCCTCAAAGAATACTTTGAGTGCCCTTAAGAATCAAGGAGATCTGCATCGATCGCACCACAGTTTAAGTGTTTCAGTGTTGCTGCAGACCAAATACCAGACCAAACACCAGACCAAACACCAGACCAAACACCAGACCAACACCTGACCAAACACCAGACCAAACACCAGACCAACACCTGACCAAACACCAGACCAAACACCAGACCAACACCAGACCAACACCTGACCAAACACCAGACCAACACCAGACCAAACACCAGACCAACACCAGACCAAACACCAGACCAAACACCAGACCAACACCAGATCAACACCAGACCAACACCAGACCAACACCAGACCAAACACCAGACCAAACACCAGACCAAACACCAGACCAACACCTGACCAAACACCAGACCAAACACCAGACCAAACACCAGACCAACACCAGATCAACACCAGACCAACACCAGACCAACACCAGACCAAACACCAGGAAAAACACCAGACCAAACACCAGACCAACACCTGACCAAACACCAGACCAAACACCAGACCAACACCTGACCAAACACCAGACCAAACACCAGACCAACACCAGACCAAACACCAGACCAAACACCAGACCAACACCAGACCAAACACCAGACCAACACCAGACCAAACACCAGACCAACACCAGACCAAACACCAGACCAACACCAGACCAAACACCAGACCAACACCAGACCAAACACCAGACCAAACACCAGACCAACACCAGATCAACACCAGACCAACACCAGACCAACACCAGACCAAACACCTGACCAAACACCAGACCAAACACCAGACCAACACCTGACCAAACACCAGACCAAACACCAGACCAACACCTGACCAAACACCAGACCAAACACCAGACCAACACCTGACCAAACACCAGACCAAACACCAGACCAACACCAGACCAAACACCAGACCAACACCAGACCAAACACCAGACCAACACCAGACCAAACACCAGACCAAACACCAGACCAACACCAGATCAACACCAGACCAACACCAGACCAACACCAGACCAACACCAGACCAACACCAGTCTGCAAAACCACATGTGAGTGTGCACGTGACCGTTGAGCAGCTGATAACAGGAGTTCAGCCGGAGAGGAACCAGCAGTAAGAGTGTCTTGTTGTTGTTGTCCAGACAACATCTGTCTCCGTCCTCTCCAGACCAGACTGGACCCCCACCCCCCAGACTGGACCCCCACCCACCCCCACCCCCCCAGACTGGACCCCCACCCCCCCAGACTGGACCCCCACCCCCCAGACTGACCCCCACCCACCCAGACTGGACCCCCACCCACCCAGACTGGACCCCCACCCACCCAGACTGGACCCCCACCCCCCAGACTGGACCCCCACCCCCCAGACTGGACCCCCACCCCCCAGACTGGACCCCCACCCCCCCAGACTGACCCCCACCCCCCCAGACTGGACCCCCACCCCCAGACTGGGCCCCCCAGCCCCGGACACATGGCAGCACAGAGAGCCATTCCTCTGGTCCTCCAGGGACAGTGGGGGGGGCGGGGGGGGGGGGCCTCTGGGAGCCGTCAGTTTGTCAATGAAAGAGAGCCGTGGACCCCCCCCCTCCCGCACCCCCCCCATCCCTCCCCCCGCCCCCCCCATCTGTCACAGTGAGGCACCAAACTTTACAGCCGACCAAACACAAAGCAGCCGGCACTCTGCCGTTTACTGCTGTTATTCTATACCACGAGCACGGAGAACGCTGCCAGCTGATTGGACCGTTTGAAAGGAGCTCTATTGTTGAGTCCACGAGCACACACACATACACACACACACACACACACACACACACACACACACACACACACACACACACACTGCTGCAAAGTTTATCAGGTGAACAGCAACATGACTGGTTACTGAAGTATAGATTACATGAACTATTAAAGGTGAAATATTACAGTCTGCAAGCTGGACACTACGGCGGCATAAATATCCCACAATGCAATGCGGTAGTGACGACAACGTTGATAACAGACGTTGACGGACGGCTCTGTAACGTCAGTAACTCTTCAGTTTAACTGTCAGTGTCACTTTTCACTTTGCTAGGTGTTAATATAGATTTTAAATTGGTTCAGACTTTCATTCTCACAAAGTCAAGTTACCATGGTTACCATGGTTACACGTCTCCAACCGGCGAGGACAGGAAGTGACGACGTGAATCACTGCTCAGATACACACTACTGTTTATTCACACTACAGTATGTAGAAGGATATAGTTCACCTGTTGGGTATCTACTACAGAGTATGAGATCTCAGACGAAGCCTTTATGAACAGATAATAAATACATAATAAAATATTAAAATCTGAACCTTTCATCTGATGACCTCCGTATTTATGAAGGTCACTCTTCTGAAAGGTCAGCAGGTCAACTCCTGACCTGTGAGGATGATTTAACTGTAATAATCTGGTTGTAATCTGATGGTCACACTGCTGATAGAGAGACTGTTCTACTGTCTGTGTGTGTGTGTGTGTGTGTGTGTGTGTGTGTGTGTGTGTGTGTGTGTGTGTGTGTGTGTGTGTGTGTGTTACAGAGAGTTATGATGACGGCCGTCGCAATAAAATTAGTTTTATATCTATTGGCAGACTGCTCACAGCTCAGCAGACCTGATTTATGAAAACAATCAAACTGCTCTGAGATGATTCAATATTTGACTTCAAATCACTGAATATACACTAAAACATAATCAATAGATCTGTTATTAGATTAAAATAATGAATCCTGATTAATGACACATGTTTTATCTGTTCTAAATTAACTTAAAGGGAGATTTGTCAAGTATTTAATCCTCTTATCAACATGGGAGTGGAAAATATGCTGCTTTATGTAAATGTATGTATATATTTATTATTGTAAATCAATTAACAACACAAAACAATGAC
>CAKAOJ020000229.1:927500-930000 GCA_916701645.2 Sebastolobus alascanus
CGGGTTCTGTCCTGCCGGGTTCTGTCCTGCTGGTCCAAAGATCCTCCTCCAACATTTAAACACAAGTTCCAGAAGCGCAGAGGGACGCTGCGTAAAACCAGGACCCGAGGCCCGGGCTCCGGGACGCCGTGTAGTCCACTGGGCTTTTGTGTGCAGTGTGTAATAATCCAGCCTCCTCCTCCTGCCCCCCCCCCCCTCCTCCTCCTCCTCCTGAACCAACTGGACCCGCGCGGCTCTACGGAGAAGTTCCCCGCGGATCCGGAGCCATGCGGGTCGGGCAGCGGCTGCGGCTCAGCCCGGGTTCAGTCACACTCCCAGCCCGCAGAAAGAGTCCCAAAGAGGCCGCTGGAGGTGTGATCGGAGCCCGCAGAGCAGCTCTCCTCTCCCCGTCTGTCCGTGTGTGAGGCTCGGTGCAGCTCTCTCCGCCTCCCCGTCCTCTCTCTCTCTGGTCGGGGCTGCTGGGGACAAGAAGACTCGCTGAGGAGTCAAGCTGCAACCACCAGCCCGAATCACCCGCTTCCTGTTTCAGAATAAAACCCTGGCAGGCAGCCAGCATGGAGGGCCCAAACCAGGGCACGGGCTGAAGGAGGAGGCACTTTAGGAAAAGGAGTAAAAACTACTGAATCCTTATTAATCTCACATATTTTATCTGTTCTAAATGAACCTTAAAGGGAGATTTATAAAGTATTTAATCCTCTTATCAACATGGGAGTGGACAAATATGCTGCTATATGTAAATGTATGTATATATTTATTATTGGAAATCAATTAACAACACAAAACAATGACAGATATTGTCCAATAAATGTAAAAAAAAAAAAAATATTGAATAATTGAATGATGTTGAAACACTTTTTTTTTTTAAATATCTGTAAAATGTAAAAAACAAAATTCCGAAAAATGTCAAAAAAAATAGAAAAAAAAGAAAAACAAGTCTGAAAATTGTCCAAAAAAATGTAAAAAAAAAAAAAGAAAGAGGAAAAAAAAGTCTGAAAAATGTCCAAAAAATGTAAAAAAAAAAAAAAAAATCCAAAAATGTAAAAAAAAAAAAGTCTGACGAACGTTAAAAAAAATTCCCCAAAAAAAGTCTGAAAATTTTAAAAATGTTTAGAAAAAAAAAAAAGTTTGAACAATGCTGAAATTTTTTTTTTTTTTTAAATGTTGGAAAATATCAAAAAAATAAATAAAAAAGTAAAAAAAAAGTCTGAAAAATGTAAAAAAAAAAAACTCAAAAAAAATATCGTCAAGAAACCCTCACAGGTTCTGCATTTAGCATAAAACAATATGCTCAGATCATAACATGGCAAACTGCAGCCCAACAGGCAACAACAGCTGTCAGTGTGTCAGTGTGCTGACTTCACTATGACTTGCCCCAAACTGCATGTGATTATCATAAAGTGGGCATGTCTGTAAAGGGGAGACTCGTGGGTACCCATAGAACCCATTTACATTCACTGATCTGGAGGTCAGAGGTCTTATCTAAATGTTGTCTGGTGTTATTAAAAATTAAAAATGTATATAACATACTTTAAATAATCTTCTGACATTCAATCATTTACATAATGACCATCACTAAATGATGATGATGATGATGATGATGACAGTATCTGATACCGAGTAGAGAAAGAAGCAACACAGGCTACTTTTATTTTGATAATCTTGACCGGAAGTGCTGCCTTTTGTTCTGATAGGCTTGACAGTGTTTGGTGCACCCGAGCTGAACTGAGTCCAAAATGGCTCCTAAAGAGGGGGGGGGGGGGGGGGGGGAGCCCGGATGTTTAAATACAAAGGAGGAAGGAATGTGATGAAAGAGAAGCAGCAACATAATCACTGTGTAAACTCAATAATATGGATGTTATGGACAACACAGAGGCATCATGGGTAATCAACACTTTCCTCTCTATGCTGGAGAAATCTAAAATAATAATAATAATAATAATAATGACAATATTATTATTATTATTATTATTATTAATAATAATAATAATAATAATAATAATAAAACAACAATAATAATAATAATAATAAAACAACAATAATAATAATAATAATGACAATATTAATAATAATAATAATAATAATAAAAAAACAACAACAATAATAATAATATAAACAATATTATTAATAATAATAACAATATTCATAATAATAATGATCACAATAATAATAAAAAATAATAATATATATAACCAAAGAGCTATAGAACAGTGCAGGTGTATATATATATATATATATATATATATATATATATATATATATATATAGTGTCCTTGAGCAAGATAATTAACCTCGCTTTGTGGTCATTGTCTCTCTGTAGTTGTTTTGCATTTCTTTGTGGTTGTTTTGCATCTCTTTGAGGTTGTTTTGCATCTCTTTATGGTTGTTAGTTTTCTTTGTGGTCATTTTGCATCTCCTCCTCGTTTGTAGGTGTCTCTTTGAGTGACATTTTGCAGGTGAAGGCCAGCGGGGGGGCCCTGAGACTTTGGGCCCTGGGCCTGGT
>CAKAOJ020000229.1:935000-967500 GCA_916701645.2 Sebastolobus alascanus
GCACTGCTGATGGAGACACACACGCGCGCGCACACACACACACACACACACACACACACATAAACACACACACACACACACACACACACACATAAACACACACGCACACACCTAACTTGCCCGGGGATGTAATATTCACATGGTTTCTTTCCGTCTCGTACACTCTCTCACGAAGTTTGCCCTCGGATGTAGAAAGCGTACATCTTCCACCGCCCACACACACACACACACACACACACACACACACACACGCACACACACGCACACACACGCACACACACAACATGACTGCATAGATACACACAGCAGACAGTTCCCACCACAACAGCTACATCAGTAATAATAGATGGAGTGATTACAGCAGCATCAGCACATTTTACTACAAATAAAATCTGCTTTTTCTTCTTTTCCTTCTTCTGTGTTCGTCTGTTGTTTTGGGTCCAACGTAAAGGAGCAGAGTGGAGGATGTAAAATGATAAAGTTGCTGTTATTCTATATTTCTCTTATCGTCAACTAATCTCATCAAATCCAAACAAACAACGTGTTAGTTCGTCTCTCAGCAGACAGACGGAGACGCAAGACGTCAATTTTAATCACCTAGAACAGCTGATCACTGTAGTAACAAACATGGACGCCAACTGTCTCGTGTTCTTCCTCGTCCAGTCTGCTCAGAACATCGACTCCGTTAGAACCCAGATCCAGCGTCTACATCACATGATGGTGAAGAAAGAAGACGAGTAGATGTGAGCACACTTCCTGTTTCCCTCCCTCTCCATTTCTTTCTGTCCTCCTCCTCTTTCTCATCCCTCTCCTTCTTCCTCTTCCTCCTCTTCCTCTCTCTCTCCTCAGTCGTACTATAGCTCGGTCGCCCTGCCAGTCTGTCAGCTGCTTATATAACAGCTTTATGTAACAATCTATAAGACGAGCCGGTGGCCTTGGAAGAGAAGAAGAAGAAGAAGGAGTTTCCTCTCTGCTCTCTTTGTGTTGAGAATTTCATGTAAACTTACGAGATGCTGCGGTAAAAAACTGGGATGTGAATTAGAAACAGAAGTTTACATCAAAACGGTTTCCTGAATGAGACACGGTGGAGAAACAAGGAGGGAAAAGATCTGTCTCAAGACACGTTTTTGTCTTTTAAAGTCCAGATCGGATCAGTTCAGTGGGGTCAGAATCAGGATCTGGACTTACTGGTACAGGACTCATGAGGGACGTCCAAAGGGAGAGAATCCAGAGTCCAGAGACCAGGTCGAGGTTCAAACAGGACAACATACACTAGAAAACAGAGAGAAGACGGGCTGATGAGTAAAGAGGAAACAGGTGTGGAGGTGGGGGGGGGGGGGGGGGGGGGGGGGGGGTGTGTCAGGTGAGCAGGACTGGTAAGAGAGTCTGAGGACATCTAGTGGTTGGTTGGAGGCGGGGGGGCTGCAAGTAGATACGTTCCTTCATCATTGCATCCCAACAAATGCCCCGATATCACAACATATTTCAATGGTTCCAGTCCAGCAGGTCCAGACTGGAGCTTTCTACCCACTAAAGGGGAGTTTCTTCTTTCTCATGGGGGATCTCATGTTGGGTCATTAGATTATAGAGCACGGTCTAGACCTGCTCTATATGAAAAGGGTCTAGATAACTTCTGTTATGATTTGATGCCTTAAAATAATAAATGGAATGGAATTCGTATTTTTGTAGTTTTGTACACAAACAAAATTATCTTTGGTATTATTTTTTCCAACTAGCCAAGTATACTTTTGGTAAGTTTACCTCTGATAAGTACATAAAAAGTAAACTGAAAGTATACTCTCTAAATGTAATAGTACATAAACACCAGGAGCCACTTCTTGATCTTCGTAGTGCTGAAGTTGTTTATCAGAGTTCTTCTGTAACATTAGATCTTAAATAATAATAATCACGATGCAGCAGAGTTTAGAGTCTGAACCACATTTATATATTTATATATTTCACACCGAGGCTGCTGCTAATTATGTAGAATAAAGACGCGCAGCAGGAAAAAGAGAAGTTGTGATTCTTAATGAACTCATCTGGTTCACAGTTCTTGACTCTGTTTGCAGAACATCTTTATAACCCAACATGTACTGAAGGTGGTGAGAGAAAGCCTGAAGAACCAGCTGATCTCCTCGACCTGATTACTGGCAGTAATTTGCTCTTTCATGTGCACGTAGATGTGATGGTAGACGCTGCATGTTTAAAGAGGACGGAGCGGCGTGATGAAGAGCTGCAGCCGAGACGCAGCGAGCTGCATGCTGAGAGCGCCGACAGAACGCATGCTGAGAGCGCCGACACAACGCTAAAATATTAACCAGCTGAATGAAGCAGATACAGATACACACACACATATATATAAATACTGTATATACACGTATATATATACACTGAGGGGGTTGCTGCATTGACCTCCATTCATTTTCTGGAGACAAACCCAACCTTAAAGGTTCTTTGTGTTAAATATGAGGTCGTGGAGAGGTGCTCTGGTAGTTCTACATAGTTCAGCTTTATTCTGGAGGTGAGTCTCCATAACGTGACTGGAACATATGTTTGTATTTAACATGAAGAGCAGAAGTTACCAGCACAGAGAAACACAGATTACGAAGCAACACTAGAAACTAAATGTTCCTGCTTTAGACAGAACGAGGAGTCAATCTCATAAACGTGTTCTGTTTATAATCAGCTCAATGATCTGTTTCTGTTTCTGTCTGAACGTTCGGTGAATAAACAAAGAAGAAGAAGATTTTTAGCTTTGCTCTCATCTTAAACACCGTGACCTCACCGGGCGCCGGACCTCGGACACGTCCTCCGGTTCAACGTGACGGCGTTCCCGCCTTCAGTGAACGGTTCGGATCCGGGAGAGAAAAAGAGCGAGTGAGTGGAGCCACGTGGATCCCTGATGGATGAGGGTGAAAGAGAAGATAATTGAGGTGAAGAGTGAGGGAGAGGAGGAGAGATTAAAACAGGAAGAAGAGGAGGAGGAAGAGTAAACGTCTGGTCAGAGAACGACAGGAACCTTCAGCATCAACAACCACATACAGTACGTTCTCCTCATCAGGTATCACGGTTCCTCTGTGTTTGAGATGTATATATACATATATATATATATATGTATATAAACATATTTCTATTGTCAGCGGTGTGTTCTGTGTGTGTGTGTAGAGTGTTGATTAGTGTTTGATCTTCATGTATTAAAGCAGCCAATCAGCATACTGATCACACATAAACACCAGAGGAGACGTTGGCTGATTACATTATAATATTATAATATTCATATTTAATAACACTTGATGTTGAGAGGTAACTGAGTCGGGAGCTGATCTACACAATAAGAACAATATAACAACAGGCTCATGATGAACTTCCTTCTTGGTCTTATTATCATGGAAGTGACATCAGAGCTAACGCTAAAGCTAGCTCACTGGACTCTACGTCATCAATACTTTTACTTTAATACTTTAACTACATTTAAGGTTTTGAATGCAGGAGTATTTTCACGGTGTGGTATTAGTAGCTGTGAGCTAGCGGCTATTTACAGACAACAGTGGGCTGAAGGAACCTTTTAGTTCCTTGAGAAGTAATTCCAGGAACTAAAATTACCAGGAACTTCTTGGTGGAAACGGGGCTTTCCTGTCTACTGGTCTACTGTACACCCTGCTGTCTGCTGGTCTACTGTACGCCCTGCTGTCTGCTGGTCTACTGTACACCCTGCTGTCTGCTGGTCTACTGTACGCCCTGCTGTCTGCTGGTCTACTGTACACCCTGCTGTCTACTGGTCTACTGTACGCCCTGCTGTCAGCTGGTCTACTGTACACCCTGCTGTCTGCTGGTCTACTGTACGCCCTGCTGTCTACTGGTCTACTGTACGCCCTGCTGTCTGCTGGTCTACTGTACGCCCTGCTGTCTACTGGTCTACTGTACGCCCTAATGTCTGCTGGTCTACTGTACGCCCTGCTGTCTGCTGGTCTACTGTACGCCCTGCTGTCTGCTGGTCTACTGTATGCTAACCTCTGAAACTGCCATAGTTACAGCCCGAAACTGTTGCTATCATCTTTACAAACTTGTCATATTCACATAACCTTTGTTCTGGAATATTTATGCTGTAAAACAATAAAATCGAAGGAGAAATGTTGAAAAACGACAGCGACTGAATCAGGAAGAGGAGGCAGAAACTGTAATCATACATGACCTTTAAAACGGATGATTTTCAATCCGCTGTAACAATCCGTCTTTACAAACACAAACCCTCTCTTCCTCCTCACTGATGTTCTCTCCATCTTTTCATCCCTCCGTCGCCCAATGTCAACCGCCGCCAGTTCCAGCTGAAGCCATTTCCTTTGTTTGTTAGCAGCATAAAAGTTTAATGTGGCGTTTGATTATCTGTCAGTGCAGGGTGGGCGGAAGAGAAAACAAAGACCAAAGAATGAGAATGAAACAGGAAATGGAGGAGGAAAGAATTGTTAAACGGGAGGGAAGGACGGGAAGAAAAAACAAAGGGAAGAACTCAGAAAAGGACGTGACGATGTGTAAAGAACTTGAGATAACAGAATATTAAAAGTTTGTGGACAGTATATGAGAATTTAAAAAAAAGACAATTTTGCCTCATTTTTCTTTATTTCTCCGATTATGAAACTATTCTCTTCATTTATCTTATTTTATGGAAAAACCCCTACGGGTGAAAGAGAGTCGGACAGTTTCTTACCACAGTGGATGAACTCTTGGATCCTGAACTCCAGGCAGCTTTTTGTCGCCTCCAACCAGCTCCAACGCTCCGAGTTATAGACGGTTCAGGTTCGGCCGCCCAAAGACTTCAGTGTCGACTTGGAGAGCTGCAGCCAAACACCAACCGTCTAAAAAGAGTAAAGGTCATGTTGAGTTACATGTAGACACGTCTTCAGGGCAGAAATGTCCTCAAAAGTTCAGGAAATGCAGCACACATTCAAACTGAGGAAGTTTCTTCCCATTCACTTCAATTTTACATCGTCTGCTACTGACGGGAACCTGAAGCACCAAGACGATGGTCAACCTGGACCATCTAAACCAGTGGTTCCTGATATGGGCGCCTTAAGGATGAACCATAGCTGTACATTTATACACTTTAAAGAGCCAAATAATACAAAAAACAAGGCGAAACGTAAAGTTACTACGTCTATTATCTTGTTTTCAAAAGCATCAAATTTAAGAAATAAGCAACAAGCTTACGAGATAACTCCAATGTAAACCCACCCGTGGTGTAATTCGACGGTCGGAGCAGCGATTCACCAGAAACTACAGAAAAAAAACAGAAGTGAGGGCAGTGCTGTTTATCCGGTGTTAGATGTTGTTTCTATCTGGTGAAACCTTGAACAGAAAGGGTGAATATGACCTGGTGGAGTCTTTAAGACTTCATTTTGGAGCAGAACAAAGTCAAATAATTGACCCAATTGTTAAAAACTCAAAGTAGAAGACATGAATCTGTCTCAGGGCTGAAACATGTGATCCAAAGTGCAGCCGAGGTAAAAGCTCCCGTCTCCCCCGTCACTCTAATGCCCCGTTCGAGGCACATTAAGAGCATTTGATTAGAAAATTACACTGAAATTAACTCTCAAATACATCAAGGCTTTCAAATGAAAATGATTATTAACCCAGAAGGAAACAAAACAGGAGAGAAGGAAGGAACAAAAGGCCGAGATAAATACCAGCTAGAAGGAGTGAAGACAAATCTGACTCCCACTCCTCCTGACAGCAAGAAATTAAGGCTCTCTGCATTAAGTCAAGTTCATTTGCATTGCAAAAAGAAATATTTTACAAAAGATAAAGTCACATTTTACAGGATCAGAATACTGAAAAAATGAAAAAACAAGTTTAAACAAGTGAGTTTGTACTAAATTTACACATTTTGGCAGATCTGATGTTTGTATTGTATCGTGTTGCTCTAGATGAGCCAAAGGTCGTCATTGAATCGTATCGGAACCACGGAACCACGGAACCATGGAACCACGGGACCACGGAACCACGGGACCACGGAACCACGGAACCACGGAACCACGGAACCACGGAACCATGGAACCACGAGACCATGGAACCACGGAACCACGGAACCACGGAACCACGGAACCACGGAACCATGGACCACGAGACCATGGAACCACGGAACCACGGAACCACGGAACCACGGAACCATGGACCACGAGACCATGGAACCACGGAACCATGGAACCACGGAACCACGGAACCACGGAACCACGGAACCATGGACCACGAGACCATGGAACCACGGAACCACGGAACCACGGAACCATGGAAACAAGGAACCACGGAACCATGGAACCACGAGACCATGGAACCACGGAACCACGGAACCATGGAACCACAGAACCATGGAACCACGGAACCATGGAACCACGGAACCACGGAACCACGGAACCATGGAACCATGGACCACGAGACCATGGAACCACGGAACCATGGAACCACGGAACCACGGAACCACGGAACCACGGAACCATGGACCACGAGACCATGGAACCACGGAACCACGGAACCACGGAACCACGGAACCATGGAACCACGGAACCATGGAACCACGAGACCATGGAACCACGGAACCACGGAACCATGGAACCACAGAACCATGGAACCACGGAACCATGGAACCACGGAACCACGGAACCACGGAACCATGGAACCACAGAACCATGGAACCACGAGACCATGGAACCACGGAACCATGGAACCACGGAACCACGGAACCATGGAACCACAGAACCATGGACCACGAGACCATGGAACCACGGAACCACGGAACCACGGAACCATGGAACCATGGAACCATGGATCGTATCATATGGTAGTAAAAAGGTATCGTTACAGCCTTTCTTTAGACACAAAACATACAGACACATCAACCAACAGGACAAAATGACGGAGTGTTGCTTTAAGAAATACTGTATGTGTCTAGTACAGTAGTGTGTGTGTGTGTGTGTGTGTGTGTGTGTGTGTGTGTGTGTGTGTGTGTGTGTGTGTTTGACAGTGTGTGGTGTCAGCAAACTGTGTGACAAAGATTTATTGTGTTGCCGAGCTGTCACAGCTCCTGCAGCAGAGTGTGTGTGTGTGTGTGTGTGTGTGTGTGTGTGTGTGTGCGTGTGTGTGTATGTGTGTGTGTGTGTGTGTGTGTGCGTGTGCGTGAGTGTGTGTGTTTGTGTGTTATCGTCACGGTGACATGCTAATTCAGTGATATGAAGCCAAAGTGACGATGTAATTGATGTTTCAGTGAGCGGCTGCAGAACGCGAGGACACACCTCGAGTTATACTGCAGCATCTTTACAGGTGTGTGTGTGTGTGTGTGTGTGTGTGTGTGTGTGTGTGTGTGTGTGTGTGACAGATTAAAGGGCGGCACAAAGAGAAAGAGATAAAGGAGGACAGAGAGAGAAGACAAAGTGAATCTTTAAATAATGATTATTATCATCATTAATTAAAGAGAAGTTCCTATAAACACACAGACAGCAGCAACATACTGATGATTACTCTAACAGGCTCAGAGACTGATGTTTCCTCTCATTCTCTCGCACATTGAACGCACCGCAGGAGGAGACAGCGAGCAGCGGGAAGACGAAGAGCTGCTGATGAAGTCCATTTTGTGAGGAAATCCTCACGTCAGGTTCTCAGAGCTGCAGAACACCAACCAGACTCTGTGCAACTTTATGACAATTTAAAGAAATACTAATATTCTGAATTCTACTTCTTCATTTAAATATTCAGTTATGTGTTCACTACCTGCTCAGGTACTCTGTATACTACCTGCTCAGGTACTCTGTATACTACCTGCTCAGGTACTCTGATCACTACCTGCTCAGGTACTCTGTATACTACCTGCTCAGGTACTCTGTTCACTACCTGCTCAGGTACTCTGTATACTACCTGCTCAGGTACTCTGTGTCCTCCACGCCGTCCTCACCCTGAGGATGTGGTTCTGTGTGATGAGGACGGACTCTGAAGGGTTTGTTCCACCTTCAGGACGAACCCAGAAGGTGAAGAACCGTTTGGAGTGATCAATCCATCAGGAGCAACGACCCCGAGCAGAACGGAGAGACGCAGTTTAAAGCCCGTACGAGTGATTTAATGTCTCACACACACTCGCTGGTGTCCAGCAGATTATCTGCAGCTTCTCAAAGTGCCTTTCCACTGTCTTTGAGCCGCTCGCTGTGTCGAATGGAAATCAGGGTGAGGAGGAAGTGAAGAGCTCTAAATCTTCAGTTTGGACACACACACAGTTATACAGGAGGACGGACACCAACACGAGGCAGCGTGAACGCAGACACACAATCACAACATCACCACGTGCAGCTGTGTGTTCCGGGGAGTCGTTCACACCTCGTGCAGCCTCAGTCGAGCTGCGTTAATCAGTTAATTTCTTAACGATCTGTTTCAATTAACCTCATCCTGCTCTGGAAGACGTCCCCTTCCCTTCTGTGTCTGTATGGGAGTTAACGGGAGGGTTTGGCAGATGACATCCACCTAATTAGACCCTTCCCCCCCCCCCACTCTGCCCCCTGGATGATCAATTAGCACAAGACTTAATTGGGCAAATGAACACAGGGTTTAATTGATGATATTAACAGGGTTCTAATGAGTGGTGGACTCTAAAGGCTGCCGACCGGGCTGGTGGACAGAGTTCAGGGATGTGTGTGTTGTTGCTAGGCATCCAGAATCTCCCTCTCTCCCTCTCTCTCTCTCTCTCCCTCTCTCTCTCTCCCTCTCTCTCTCTCTCTCTCTCATTTAAGCTGTGATGTCATGAGCTGAGGTCTAATGGACCAGCAGACGGCTGAAGGACAGACCGTCGTCCTGAACTGAGGACGACAGCAGAGACACACAGGAGGTGTGTTTTTTAATAATAAAAGCTGATGGAAGACAAGTCCGAGTCAAAGGCCCAATGAGACTAAGACGAGTCAAAGCCCCAACAAGACTAAGACGAGTCCAAGTCAAAGCCCCAATGAGACCAAAACGAGTCCGAGTCAAAGCACCAATTAGACCAAGACAAGTCAGAGTCAAAGCCCCAATGAGACCAAGACAAGTCCGAGTCAAAGCCCCAATGAGACCAAGACGAGTCCGAGTCAAAGCCCCAATGAGACCAAGACGAGTCCGAGTCAAAGCCCCAATGAGACCAAGACAAGTCCGAGTCAAAGCCCCAATGAGACCAAGACAAGTCCGAGTCAAAGCACGAATGAGACCAAGACAAGTCCGAGTCAAAGCACGAATGAGACCAAGACGAGTCCGAGTCAAAGCACCAATTAGACCAAGACGAGTCCGAGTCAAAGGCCCAACGAGACCAAGACGAGTCCGAGTCAAAGCCCCAATGAGACCAAGACAAGTCCGAGTCAAAGCACCAATTAGACCAAGACGAGTCTGAGTCAAAGGCCCAACGAGACCAAGACAAGTCCAAGTCAAAGGCCCAATGAGACTAAGACGAGTCAAAGCCCCAACGAGACTAAGACGAATCCAAGTCGAAGCACCAACGAGACCAAGACAAGTCCGAGTCAAAGGCCCAATGAGACTAAGACGAGTCAAAGCCCCAACGAGACTAAGACGAGTCCAAGTCAAAGCACCAATGAGACCAAGACAAGTCCGAGTCAAAGCCCCAATGAGACCAAGACAAGTCCGAGTCAAAGCCCCAATGAGACCAAGACAAGTCCGAGTCAAAGCCCCAATGAGACCAAGACAAGTCCAATTCAAAGCCCCAATGAGACCAAGACAAGTCCGAGTCAAAGCACCAATGAGACCAAGACATGTCCGAGTCAAAGCCCCAATGAGACCAAGACGAGTCCGAGTCAAAGCCCCAATGCGACCAAGACGAGTCCGAGTCAAAGCACCAATTAGACCAAGACAAGTCCGAGTCAAAGGCCCAATGAGATTAAGACGAGTCAAAGCCCCAACGAGACTAAGACGAGTCCAAGTCAAAGCCCCAATGAGACCAAGACAATTCCGAGTCAAAGCACCAATGAGACCAAGACAAGTCCGAGTCAAAGCCCCAATGAGACCAAGACAATTCCGAGTCAAAGCACCAATGAGACCAAGACAAGTCCGAGTCAAAGCCCCAATGAGACCGAAACAGAGAACGAGACTAGTGAAAGAAAAAATGCCCACAAGACCGAGACATGTACGAGTTAATGTCACCTGTCCTAGTCTCTTGTAACCAGTAGTCACCACCCTGCAGATGTGTCCAGATGTGTGACTCAAAGGATACAGGAGTGATTCACGCTGTTAACCAATTAGCCCGAGTGCTGCTTCTTCACCACAGTATTCTACTGACTGCAAACAGTGAAAAACATCCACATTATATTTAATTATGTCGTCTTTATGATCACACCAGGCTGAGGTCAGCGGGTCGAGCAGGGATAATAAAACACAGTCTCTCAGGGCTACTGATATCATACTGGAGGATTCTATTGAAATGCTTTGGAGAAGTGAATGTAAATAAAATGCTTTTATATGTAGAGAAGGAAACATGGACATAAATATGAGACACTTGTAAAGACCTTGAGAGGGAACAAAGAGCAGAAGGACCGAGAAGATAACATCATTCATAATCATCAGAAGGAGACACGACTCTCTTCACTCTTTAATCCCCAAACGCCTTCCACTGTCCTATTTATCCTATTTATATTGAGTATTATACCTTATAGTCTGGGTGAATACTCAGTTCTGATTGGCTGCACAGTGTCCATTAACTCCTGTTATTACACGGCTGTGTTCTGATTGGTCAATCACGGTGTTCTACGGTCTGTTATTTCTTTATAACAGACCGTAGCTACTGTATGTAGAGCAGACTGTTGCTATACTACTTTGATACTACTACTACTACGCCATCTTGGTTTTTACTCACCGCCATCTTGGTTTTTACTCACCGCCATCGTGGTTTTTAGCCGTCTCCATCTTGGTTATTTGTTTGATTGACAGCCCTAATAAACACACAGTCAAACAGACAAGTAGAGGTTAACATCAGTCAGTTCTCTATATTGTAATTCGGTCTGAATGAGACTCAGTTACGACTGACTGGACTAAGACTCCACAGTTTGAGGGTTTTCATATATGTCATTATTTTGTCTTTTGATGTCACAAAAAATATTTTTTTATTGCCGATATTGAAGCTCAAAAAGGAGCCAATAAAGATATGAAAGTGTCTCAGACATAAAACACTTCTGGCTACAAAAAAATGGAAATGTATGTGAAGTTTCTCCTAAAACCCATCTGGAGGATCCTCATTTATTTATCTTCTGTCTTCTTACAAAGTCCTTCATTAAATCTGCTGCTGTCAGTCATCCCTCTGTTCACAGGTATCCCTCCTCCAAAAACACCAATATCTCATTTTACACCCAAAACCCTTCAATCAGCTTCAGACGGCGGGTTGCCAGGTTTGAAGGGTTCAGACGCGCATTTTCATCTGCCTGCCGATGGAAGTAATTAACGGCTGGATTATTATCTGAGGCTGAGACACACACTGCTGGATCCATTCATCACACACACACATTTCACACTATTATACACACTATTATACCCCCCCCCCCCCCCCCCCCCCCCCCCCCATGACTTTACACAGGCAGACAGACGTATATACCGTCCACATATACTCTCCGTCTCTGCTGCTCTACTCTCTGTTTCCCTCTTTTAGTCCTTTTGGGAGCCAATTATTTCAAAAAACACAAACAAAATATCTGGAATACAGTGAACACATGCTGCTGTGTGTGTGTGTGTGTGTGTGTGTGTGTGTGTGTGTGTGTGTGAACATCAAACGGCTTCTTTTGATCAGTGTAAACACACACACACACACACACACACATGCAGACAGACGTACCATCTGAGGACAGATCTGCAGAGCGCTGCTGTCCTCACATGAACCTATAGCATGACTCACTCACATACACACACACACACACACACACACACACACTGATGTATCAGTACCTGTGAGGACATTCGGCTGAAGGCTTCACCGTTAACTACATCACGTTTTATCCGTCGTCTTCTAAGCTGAGTCTAATTTTATCCTCCAGTTAAATTGAGCAGAAGCAGAAAGAGCAGCAGAGATTGTTCCTGTAGTGGCTGCAGCGCCTCCTCTCTGCTGAGCTTCATACTGCAGCTAATCTTATGTTGCTAATGTTGCTTTGTGGACTGATGTTTTGAAGCCTCCAGTTTGACATTTTGGCCGTCGCCATCTTGTTTTTTTTGCAACCAGATGTGACACTAGAGGGAGGAGTTAAGTACAACCGAACACTTAATGAGACATTTTCAGGCGTCCAAAAATGTTCTAATTAACTGTGATGAAGTGGAAACACACTGAAAGAGTTAAAGTTGTGAGACTAAAACACGGAGAACTCCCAGACCGGACAACGCCGTGGTAACGACCTGTCAATCAGCAGGTAGCCCCGCCCTAAAGCATCCCCTGCTTTATGGTCTATCTGACTCTAAATGGGACCATAATTTACTAAATGAACATCATGCTGTATTGAAGAAGACTTGAAACATAAACTCATGTTTACAATGTTTACTGAGGTAATAAATCAAGAGAGAAGTAGAAGCTCATTTTCTCAGAGACTTCTATAGAACCAGAGGAGTCGCCTCCTGCTGGCTGGGAGACAGGATGAAGGGTTAAGGTTCAGAACCAGAGAACCATCTCTGGTTTAGACCAATCACACACACACACACACACACACACACACACACACACACACACACACACACACAGATGTACAGCAGTAACACAGTAGCAGGTTTTCGGGGGTTTGTGGGGATACGGATGGCATTTGAGGACAATAGTGTGTGAGGACACACACACAGCCAGCAGCTCTCCTCGGTGTGTCATCTAAGGACGCCACCCCCCCCTTCGCCAAAGCCCCCCCCCCCTCCCCACCCTCGCCACCGCTGTAAACGCTGTAGACCGAACACACACACATGCACACACGTGTGGCTCAGTCTCTGCAGTGCCCGTCTCCTCACGTGAACCCATTCTGTTCTGCCGCATTACACACACTCAAACACACACACACACACACACACACACACACACACACACACACACACACACACACACACACACACACACACACACACACACACACACACACACACACACACACACACACAGTGTAAAGCCCCTCTCAATCGAACTCAATCTCCCACGGCTGAGGCATTAGTCACCGGGGGAAACGGCGTGCACGTGATCACACTCACAGCGGCTAACCTTTATCAACCTCTGCTCTGTAATCTGATAACATCAGTGAGGATAAGAGAAGTAAAGAAGAGAGGGATGGAGATAAAGACAGAGACTTTAAGGAGAGAAGAGACACAAGTCACGTTTCATCCAAATTTGAACCAGAAACTGATGAAAATAAAATGTGACTGAAGTCTTGTTTCCATCTTCTCCTGTTGTGTGAATATGAGTCGAATAAACAGAAACATCTCCATCTTGGTTGTTGACCAGCTGACACAACGAGGCTGTGAAGGAGCTTTGATTGAAGCATTTGTATTTAAAGTCCTTTTAAAGTTTAATCACTGGATCTGAAATGTGTCACGAATATGAAGCATGTTTTATCAGAGAGGACACCAACCGTCTAACAGCATGTTGTATACTGAGACTGCAGCTCTTCTTCCTCCTCCTCCTCTTCCTCTCCTCCTCTTCCTCCTCCTCCTCCTCCTCCTCCTCTCCTCCTCTTCCTCCTCCTCCTCCTCCTCCTCCTCCTCCTCCCCCTCCTCCTCCTCCTCCTCCTCCTCTCCTCCTCCTCCTCCTCCTCCTCTTCCTCTCCTCCTCTCCTCCTCCTCCTCTTCCTCCTCCTCCTCCTCCTCGTCCTCCTCCTCCTCCTCCTCCTCCTCCTCCTCCTCCTCCTCCTCCTCCTCCTCCTCCTCCTCCTCCTCCTCCTCTCCTCCTCCTCCTCTCCTCCTCCTCCTCCTCCTCCTCCTCCTCCTCCTCCTCCTCCTCCTCCTCCTCCTCCTCTCCTCCTCCTCCTCCTCCTCCTTCCTCCTCCTCCTCCCCCTCTTCCCCCTCTCTCCTCCTCTTCCTCCTCCTCTTCCTCCTCCTCCTCCCTCCCCCTCTTCCTCCTCTCTCCTCCTCTTCCTCCTCCTCCTCCTCCTCCTCCTCCTCCTCCTCCTCCTCCTCCTCCTCCTCCTCCTCCTCCTCCTCCTCCTCCTCCTCCTCCTCCTCCTCCCCCTCCTCCTCCTCCTCCTCCTCCTCCTCCTCTTCCTCCTCCTCCTCCCCCTCTTCCTCCTCTCTCCTCCTCCTCCTCCTCCTCTTCCTCCTCCTCCTCCCCCTCTTCCCCCTCTCTCCTCCTCTTCCTCCTCCTCCTCCTCCTCCTCCTCCTCCTCCTCCTCCTCAGCACTAAAAGAGTTCTCTGGTATTAACAAGGAGATTTATGATTGACAGCTCCTCAGTCAACGATGAGAAACGTTTGTTCTCATAAAAGGACGGCAGGTAACTTTAAACTCTTGATTGACAAAATGAGAACACACGTCTCACCTGGCTCTTCAATATTTAATAAATATTAAATGATGAATTACCAGGGACGGGCTTTTAATCCCTAATGAAGCACATTATTCAAATTAATTCTTAAAATGAAGCTAAGAGATGAGTGAATGAAGCCCGAGGCTGCAGGTAGTTATCACTCTACAATCAGACGCACTCATCAGAAAGACAACAAATAAAGGACCAATAATCAGTTTATAGGAATGTCTTCAGATAAAGAGGACACTCTGGAGACGTTTTACAGTCAGGAGAGACAATAACAGACTCCTGGCAAGCCCACTGCGACTCGTCATCAGGAGGAAACAGAGATTAGTTTCAGATTCAATTGAACTTCCAGTTAATTGATATTTCCTGTTTGTTAAACAGCAGCTCCTGAGAGCAGCCGTCGGGCTCAAACAGTTCAATATCTGCTCTGTTCTCATCACGTCTCCTCCTGAAGGAACCTTTCTGATCTGAGTTACAACCACTGAGCTGTTCATCATTTACTTTATTGGAAATTACACATTTAGAAGACTTCATGTGTTAGTGAGGATTCCAGTTGTGCAACACATTTAAAAAGAAACTGCTCTAAAAACTAACTCGTTCGATGAGTCTGTTCTGTTATCACATCCTTTATTAAATGTTAATCCTGAAGATCAGGACGATAACTAATTAATTAATCTTCATTTTTATTAATCAGTTTCCACGTTTGGACAGCGGCGTCTCTTCAGCGTCTGTCGGAGACGCACCGGACTTTAACCAACTCCGATATATGAACCCGTCTGTGTCATTATTAGACACAGTATAAAGAGAGAGGAAGTCCTCTAACGCTTCGGTTACACTTTCTGAAAGACAGTCGCAGGGACAGGAACTGATCTGGAATCGTGACGTGGAAACATTTGAATCTTTTATTCTCCGTGAAGGTTTCTCCTCGCGGCAAACCGACGTTCTCAAAGCTCCTAACAGCTAGCTGTCCTATCAGGACGTTCACCCAGTGGACCGCTGTTGGTTTCCCGTGTGAGACCGACAGCTGAGGTGCGGTTCTGTCCAAGCTGCAAAATCGACCCTTTTAGTGTCGACGTTTACGAATTAAAGTATTCAACTAAAAACATCCTCTCTGTTATTTTACATTCATTTGATTTCCAGTTTAATTCTATTTTTAATACGTATTCCTGCCATCAATCCTATTTATTGACAGACAGTACTAATCTATCACTGATCCGTTCAGATAAAGATCTAATTACATTAAAAACATATTGAGTGTTTTAGTTTGTGGAAATGTTCTCTCATGGCGTCCGTTAAAGGGCGTCTCGGAGCGAGCTGATTGGTGGCCGTGGCTCAGGGGCGGGACTTCTGCAGGACTCTCTCCTCCAATCGGGCGAAGCGCTGCAGCATCTGGTCGTAAACCTGGAACACACACAGAGGTCATGACCCTCCGCTGACCTTATTACTGTGGTTAGGAAAGATTACTGAAGTACTAGAAGTAACAGTACTACAATGAAGAAGTACTCAGAACTATTACTGACAGTAAGTAGTAAAAGTACCAGTAGTACAGTATAAAGTATTGTATTTTCCTGGCAGAAGGAGCTTTATAAAAGCAGCGCTGAACACTTCACTTCCTGTTTCTGTTTCATATTTAATATCCTGCTGTACAGTAGAGAGAAAACATTCATCTAATCACAGCTGTGTGTGTGTGTGCGTGTGTGTGTGTGTGTGTGTGTGTGTGTGTGCACTAGGTGTTTTAGCTGAGCTCATTACTTATTCATGAGCTGTACTGTTTAATTATGGAGGACGAACATGAGAGAACATCGCTTCAGTAAACATACAACTACATTAGAATAACATGGAACCCTAGAGAGAGTGTGTGTGTGTGTGTGTGTGTGTGTGTGTGTGTGTGTGTGTGTGTGTGTGTGTGTGTGTGTGTGTGTGTGTGTGTGTGTGTGTGTGTGTGTGTGTGTGTGTTGAGAGAAAGTGTAATATTAAAATGTAATGAGGGTAAAAACACGGTTTTCATAAATATAGAACTCTTTATGAGACATACTGTAATTAATATAAGAGAAGAAGAAGAGAGGAGCTAGTCTGACCTGGTTGGTACCGATGGATTCATCAGGTTTACCAGTATCTTCACTCTAGCTTTAAAACTGAGCTACTATATTGTATACATATATATACACATATATACATAACAACAGAGGAGCTGCACTAAATTCTTCAAAATAAAAGTCCCCATAGTATTCTACAGGATCTGTTCATAACGCAGCACCACATCATCATCTCACTACATGTGTTAACGTGTGTTTGAAGTCTCGGAGTCTTCGTCTGATTTGTGTGATCTGCAGATTTCCGTCTGCAGATGAATCGGCGTTAAACTGCAGACGGAGGAGGTGAAGAGGAGCAGACGGAGGAGGTGAGGAGGTGAAGAGGAGCAGACGGGTCGAGCTGTCAAACATTTTGAAGTACTTAAAGCGAACAGGTTGAAGTGAACGCTCCTCTGTCTCCTGGGAGGAGTGAGGAGTGATTGGCAGAACTAAAATATAAGAAGAAAGAAGAACCCCGTCACCTCCGACCCTCTCCTCCTCCTCCTCCTCCTCCTCCTCCTCCTCCTCCTCCTCCTCCTCCTCCTCCTCCTCCTCCTCCTCCTCCTCCTCCTCTCGTTCTTCACTGAAATCACTTCTACCACATTCTCCCTCTCATGTTTTCTTCATCATCAGTTTTGTTTTTGTGGAATTGTTTTCTCTTATCTCTGAAGTGAACGGCTGCTTTTCTACCCGGAGACAGACAGAAAGATGTGAAGGTGTGAAGGTGTGAAGGTGTGAAGGTGTGAAGGTGTGAAGGTGTGAAGGTGTGAAGATGTGAAGGTGTGAAGGTGTGAAGTTATGACGAAGGAAAAGTCCAAATGAAGTGAGACTGCAGACTCAGTGAGGAGCAGGAGACCAAAATTAGACTTCTAGTTTGAAGTGTGAAGAAACAAACGTGACCTGAATGTAATAAATAGTTTCCTGGAGGAGGAGGAGGAGGAGCAGGAGCAGGAGGAGGAGGAGGAGGAGGAAGAGGAGGAGGAGGAGGAGGGAGAAGAGGAGGAGGAGGAAGAGGAGGAGGAGGAGGAGGAGGAGGAGGAGGAGGAGGAGGAGGAGGAGGAGGAGGATGAGGAGGAGGAGGAGGAAGAGGAGGAGGAGGAGGAGGAGGAGGAGGAGGAAGAGGAGGAGAGGGAGGAGGAGGAGGAGGAGCAGGAGGAGGAGGAGGAGGAGGAGGAGGAGGAGAGGGAGCAGGAGGAGGAGGAGGAGGAGAGAGGAGGATGAGGAGGAGGAGGAGGAGCAGGAGGAGGAGGAGGAGGAAGAGGAGGAAGAGGAGGAGGAGCAGGATCAGGAGGAGCAGGAGGAGGAAGAGGAGGAAGAGGAGGAGGAAGAGGAGGAGAGGGAGGAGGAGGAGGAGTGAACAAGTCATCTTGTTTTCTGCTTCATGTTGAGCTGCTCCGTTAACAGGATCCCTCTCAATAAAGATTCATTCAAATGAGAGGACTTAGGCTGGTAACGTTGTTTTGTTCTTCTCAATAAAGTTTGTTGATATGAAAAGATTGAATTAAATTCAGGGAGACGGAGAGAAAAACTCTGGAGAAGGAGAGAGAGACAAAGAGCCCGTTCACACCTGGTATTAACAGATGATCCGATCACACGTGGACAGCTCAGTGTCTCTGTGGAGGTGGTGCTGCAGTGTAATGTTTACTTCCTGTCCTGTCCCCATGTGACCTGTTAGACTGTGTGTGTGTGTGTGTGTGTGTGTGTGTGTGTGTGTGTGTGTGTGTGTGTGTGTGTGTGTGTGTGTGTGTGTGTGTGTGTGTGTGTGTGTGTGTGTGTGTGTGTGTGTGTGTGTGTGTGTGTGTGAGGCCGTTTAATAAAGAGGCAGTGAGTCATGAAAGTAGGACAGTGTGTGTGTATCTGCAGCCATGGATGTTTAAATGTGTTTCCATGCGTGCACATACACGTGTCTGTGTGTGTGTGTGTGTGTGTGTGTGTGTATCTATATATATATATCTATATATATATCTATATATAGATATATATATATTAATATATTAATATTAATCCCACATTAAGACGTTTATTCAGGCTAAAGGGCTGCAGATCATCTCCGCCCCCCCCCCCAACCTCTCCAGTGATGAGCCAAACAAAACGCCTAAACATGACAGTGTGTGTGGGAGGACGTACCGCCGGGAAATATCAAGCTCCATAAAACACACACACACACACACACACACACACACACACACACACACACAGTGACTAATTTAATAAACGCTAATTACACCACAGAGGAACAGTAAGAGTGTGTGTGTGTGTAGATGTGTGTGTAGATGTGTGTGTAGATGTGTGTACCTCCCGTGCTGTCGGATGCGGCGTGGCGACCAGTTGTGGTTCCGCTGCTTTCTTCACCACATCAAAGAAGGAAACTCCAGATTCTGCAACCAGGCCTGAAAACACACATCGACCAATCAGAGCATTAGGTTCCTGCTTCATTAACCAATCAGAGGTTTAGCTTTCATTATTGCATCGTTAACCAATCAATCAGTGGGCTAATTACAGAGTCATTAACCAATCAGAAACTTAGTTTCTTTACTCGTAAACAACCGTTAACCTATTAGAAAGTTAGTTGGAGAGTCAGAGAGTTGGTTCCTGTATCATCAACCAATCAGAAAATCAGTCACTGCATTGTTAACTGATTGTCAGAGTAGTTCCTGGGTTGTTAACCAATCACTCAGTGGGTTAGTTTGCTACAGAGGGTTAGTTTCTACATCGTTAACCAATCAGAGGGTTAGTTCCTGGGTAGTTAACCAATCAGAGGGTTAGTTCCTGGGTCGTTAACCAATCAGAGGGTTAGTTCCTGGGTCGTTAACCAATCAGAGGGTTAGTTCCTGGGTCGTTAACCAATCAGAGGGTTAGTTCCTGGGTCGTTAACCAATCAGAGGGTTAGTTCCTGGGTAGTTAACCAATCAGAGGGTTAGTTCCTGGGTCGTTTACCAATCAGAGGGTTAGTTCCTGGGTCGTTAGCCAATCAGAGGGTTAGTACAGGTGTAAATAATGAAATGAAAGATGGCTGAATTCCATTTAGCTGCTTCAGTTTGAGGGACCTGGTTTAGTTCACTCTGTCATTATGGGGACACGTAGTATCACCGGTTTAGATCAATAATCAATAATTAACCCATGATTACTACGTGATCATTAACTAATCAGCCCTCTGAGCTTCAGCTCCACTGCCGATAACTAGTGTCAGAGGTCGTTAACCAATCAGAGTCAGAGTCTGAAAACCAATTAGTGGAACAGCACAGAGGTCGTTAAGCAAACAGCGGGGTGAGGTGTGACTCGTTAACCAATCAGGACACACACACACACACACACACACACACACACACACACACACACACACACACACACACACACACACACACACACACACACACACACTGTACAGCAAAGCTCCTGAGCTCAGCAGAACACTGAGGTCAGCCGTCTCTGAGGACTTTGTGTCATGACCTCGCCCCTGCAAAGGATCATGGGACTGACACACAATGTCTTTTTTTCCCATGATGCCTTGTGTGTAATTTGCTACCAAGGGAGGGGGGGGGGCGGACCTGCAGAGTCAGACTTTTTCAACCTTCTCACACAACAGAGGACGAACACAATAAAACATACAGGAACAGGAAAACACACACAAAGTACTTCAAGTAAAAGTATGTAATCATGTTAATGTACTTATAGTACTTCAAGTAAAAGTATTTAATCATGTAAGTTTAATTAAAGTAGTCTCCAGTAAAAGTATCTGTGTCCTCCCCTGGTCCGTGTCCTCTGCTGGCGTCTCGTCTCATTACATTCAGAGAGTCTCTGCCCCCCCCCCCCCGTGGCCTCCTGCTGCTGCGTCGCTCTTTGAACTCGTTCCCTATCAAAGGATCTGCCGTCCTGATTCTTCATGTTTCTCATCATGTGTTTATCAAAGAGGGAAATTAGTGGACATGCAGGGAGGAGTCTCCAGACCAGGAGGCGGTCTGAGGACAGGAGGCGGTCTGAGGACAGGAGGCGGTCTGAGGACAGGAGGCGGTCTGAGGACAGACGGCGGTCTGAGGACAGGAGGCGGTCTGAGGACAGGAGGCGGTCTGAGGACAGACGGCGGTCTGAGGACAGACGGCGGTCTGAGGACAGGAGGCGGTCTGAGGACAGGAGGCGGTCTGAGGACAGGCGGCGGTCTGAGGACAGACGGCGGTCTGAGGACAGGAGGCGGTCTGAGGACAGACGGCGGTCTGAGGACAGGAGGCGGTCTGAGGACAGGAGGCGGTCTGAGGACAGGAGGCGGTCTGAGGACAGACGGCGGTCTGAGGACAGGAGGCGGTCTGAGGACAGGAGGCGGTCTGAGGACAGGAGGCGGTCTGAGGACAGGAGGCGGTCTGAGGACAGGAGGCGGTCTGAGGACAGACGGCGGTCTGAGGACAGGAGGCGGTCTGAGGACAGGAGGCGGTCTGAGGACAGACGGCGGTCTGAGGACAGGAGGCGGTCTGAGGACAGACGGCGGTCTGAGGACAGACGGCGGTCTGAGGACAGACGGCGGTCTGAGGACAGGAGGCGGTCTGAGGACAGGAGGCGGTCTGAGGACAGGAGGCGGTCTGAGGACAGGAGGCGGTCTGAGGACAGACGGCGGTCTGAGGACAGACGGCGGTCTGAGGACAGGAGGCGGTCTGAGGACAGACTGAGGACAGGAGGCGGTCTGAGGACAGGAGGCGGTCTGAGGACAGACGGCGGTCTGAGGACAGACGGCGGTCTGAGGACAGGAGGCGGTCTGAGGACAGGAGGCGGTCTGAGGACAGGAGGCGGTCTGAGGACAGGAGGCGGTCTGAGGACAGACGGCGGTCTGAGGACAGGAGGCGGTCTGAGGACAGACGGCGGTCAGAGGACAGGAGGCGGTCTGAGGACAGACGGCGGTCTGAGGACAGGAGGCGGTCTGAGGACAGACGGCGGTCTGAGGACAGACGGCGGTCTGAGGACAGACGGCGGTCGGCGGTGTAGAGAGCTACGGTGGCCTTCAGGTAACGTATGAAGAGTGTTCACAGCTGTTCTGAATGTCCACAAAAGGACAATATTTACCTCTGAGCTGTAGTGGAGTAGAAGTAGAAGTAGAAGTAGCAGTAGAAGTAGAAGTACCTGAGGTTTGTACTACAGTACTGAAGTTTCTGTAACACTGAGGAAGGACTGCAGCTCTAATAGAAGATGAATGTATGAGGAGGATCTCTGAGCATCCAGCTCTGTTGCACAGTAATTGCATGAACCCCCCCCCCCTGGTTCGAGCCCCCCCCCCTCGCCTCGAGCCCCCCCCCCCCCTGCCTCGAGCCCCCCCCCCCCTGCCTCGAGCCCCCCCCCCCCCTCCTCGGTGAATCAGCATCCCGTATTAACATCAGGAGGATTGCATTATGTCTTTTCAAGCCCACGCAATTGACTTTAGCTGTTGAAGCAGATCTGCTGCTGCTGGGAGACGGCGTCCTCCAACACGTCCTGCATACACATATCTGACTGTCTGCTGTCACACGGATGCAGGATGTTCGCCATCTCGCCATCTCGCCACTCGTCCAGTCTCTTTCATGTGGAGCGGGAGGAGAGTCTGTTTCATCTGGCGTTATGAAGACACGCTGGAGAGACGACGAAGACGATGAAGACGTTCCCAGAGAGGACGGACGTTTATCTGAACGGCTGCTTTTAATGGCTTTTAGTGAACGGCGTGATGAGAGCGACCACGTGCTGCTGCTGCTCACACACCTTCAGCCACTGGAACATATACTCTACTCATAATATACTCATAATAATACACTAATAATTTACTGATAATACACTAATAATATAATAATAATACAATAATAATATAATAATAATATACTAATAGAACTGATCAGCAGCTGAACATTTACAACTTCTCCTTTCTTTCCTTTATTTATTTATTCTTTCCTTTCTTGCCTCCATAAATCTCTTTCCTCCCTTCCTTAATTCCTTCTCTCCTTTATCTATTCATCCTTTCCTTCCTTCTTGTCCATCTTAATTATGTCTTTTTCAACTTATTTGAAAACATGGAAATATTCCAAACTGCAGTTATGGGGTTTTCAAAATAAAATCTCACATTTCAAAGTAAAAGTTCACTGTACAATATCACATAATACACTAAAGATTTTTTAAAAAAAAGAACAGATCCTCAGTAGAGATTCTCTCTGAGACAACGGCTTCCACAGTAGTTGTACTATTAGTAGTAGTAGTATTTATAGTAGTAGTAGTACTAGTAGTATCAGAGTGAGTATTACCGTGCAGCGCTCTGTAGGCCGACCCCAGACAGGTGGAGTTGGACACATCGATGGTGTAAACCGGAGCGTTGAACACATCAGATAAAACCTGAGACAACAGAGAATATTATTATAATTATTAAAATAGAACAATAAAAATAAATAAATAATAATCAATAATAATGACTATAATAATAATCATTATTATTATTATGTAAAGTGGATGACTGACCTGCAGAATGTCTTTATTAGATGAAGCTCCTCCTGTTGCCAACACTCTGGTTCCTGGAACTAAAATCACACATGAATGAATGAAAGAATGAATGAATGAGCCTAGAGCTGACCCAGGATCAGCATCCTTTATTTACTTCAGACCGCTGACAGCATGTGGGTGAAAAAGACCAGGAATGCTTAAATAAATACATTTAATGTTTAAATGCATAATAAATAAATAAATAAATAAATAAATAAATAGGTAAATTTAAGTTAATTAAAATAAATATTTTTGTCACGTTTTATCAATTAATTAATGACTACATTTATTTTTAATATTATTTTTGGCACATTTAATTAATTTAATTCTTTTATGGCATAATCATTTATTTAACAACTAATTTATTTATATATTTTGGATCAGCGAACGAGGTGCAAGGTGACGCAAAGTTCTCCCCTAGTAACGAGCATTTCACTTCGCAAGGCATTGTGGGATTGCGTTAACGTGAAAAACTTTTCATAAAGTTGAAAAATGTTTAAGATGATAAAAACGGTTAATGTGGACGTTTAGTCTTTATTTCTGTTGGTTAGTGTCTTCTGTAGAGGAGAAGATCTTTGTTGTAGTTTCAACATTACACTGAGCTCCTCTTTGATTTAACTCACAGTAAATAATGAATGAAAGGATGGAAGAAGACATTAAATACTACAAAAGTTAAAGAATAAATACAGTAAATATTTGTAGAGGAGGAGACAGGAAACAGGAAACAGGGAGTAAATACAGGTTGGAGGTCTTACTGATGGAGTATCCCAGCCTCTCAGCGTGGAGCCTCCTGGACAGGAACTGACCCTCCACCAGCGCACGCACCTCCACCTGAGGACTCAGGGAGGACACCTGCAGGACCGGGACAGGTGGACAGGTGGACAGGTGGACAGGTGGACAGGTAAACAGGTAAACAGGTGGACAGGTAGACCTAAATACAAACTGTCTCTCTCTCTCTGTGTGAATGTGTCTCCACCCACCTGGTTGTCTTCCGGGTCAAAGCGGTGAACTCCGACTGCAGGAGGTGTGATCTCCATACTGTCAAAATAAAAGCCTGGAAACACACCAAACAACCAGTCAGAGGGCGGAGGGAGGGAAGGAAACGAAGGAAGGAAGGATAGAGGAAGAAAGGAAGGAAACATGTGAAGTAGGGAAGAAGGAAATAGGAATAGAAAGAAGGAAGGAAGGAAGGAAGCTTCACCCATATTTCCGTTGTTTCCGAGCGGCGTGTCTCTCAAGGCGGTGGAGAAATGTTCCCATGATCCTTCAGCGCACTCGTTCCTGATTCGTTCCCTCGTCAAAGATCCGTTCTTAAAGCTGCAGAAGACACACATACAGGAAGTGAAGGTGTGAACGGAGGATCCTGAGGCTGCAGCAGCTAAATGTTTCCTCCACTTTACTGCTGAAGGAAATCAATGAACACACGTTAAACTAAGCAGACACGACAGGCTAGCTGTTTCCCCCTGCTTCCAGTCTTTATGCTAAGCTAGGCTAGCTGTTTCCACCCGCTTCCAGTCTTTATGCTAAGCTAGGCTAGCTGTTTCCCCCTGCTTCCAGTCTTTATGCTAAGCTAGGCTAGCTGTTTCCCCCCGCTTCCAGTCTTTATGCTAAGCTAGGCTAGCTGTTTCCCCCTGCTTCCAGTCTTTATGCTAAGCTAGGCTAGCTGTTTCCCCCTGCTTCCAGTCTTTATGCTAAGCTAGGCTAGCTGTTTCCCCCTGCTTCCAGTCTTTATGCTAAGCTAGGCTAGCTGTTTCCCCCTGCTTCCAGTCTTTATGCTAAGCTAGGCTAGCTGTTTCCACCTGCTTCCAGTCTTTATGCTAAGCTAGGCTAACCAGCTGCTGCTTTATATTCACATTATCAATCTGAACATCTACTATCAGAAAATGTTTCCCAACTTGAGGAACTATTTCTGACTAAATGAATGAATATAAATGATGGAGCAGCTTCACACCTGCAGGTGATGCTGTTATTCCCCCTGAGGTCAGCCGCTGACGCCATTTTGGACTGAAAACGCTAATTATTTTTGATCATATTTATTATATACATCTCTCCACCAAACTCACTTTTCTTTAAATTTGAGTGAAATGTGTCAATAAATATTTCAACACCGGTCATTTCAGTAGAATATGACGATAGAATATAAATAATGTAGTTTTACTTTAGTACGTCTCTTTGTAGGCGGACGTGTTACTGGCGTTCAGTAGTCTCTTTCAGTCCAAAATGGCGGAAGCGTAGCTGTGCTGCTGGGCGCTGATGTTGACATGGAACGACCAACTTCTTATTGATGTCCGTTCTTCAGTGAGAGAATAAACTAACGTACCACAGCAGAGCCATGAAGGAGAGCCGGTCCACGGGGTTACAGAAGACGTGACCTTCCAGAGCCGGGCGAGGCTGCTGGATCCACAGGAACACCGTGTCACTGGTGCCCAGGCTCACCTGCACACACACACACACACACACACACACACACACACACACACACACACACACACACACACACACACACACACACACACACACACACACAGAGTTTAACCCGTGTTAATGCAGACTGTGTTAGTTAATGACAGACTGGTCTGATTTGGACTCACAGCGATGTCTCCCTGCTGCAGCCTCATTCCTGCCAGAGACGCTGAGGAGGACAGAACACACAGTTTAATATCTAACATATTATAGATATAGATATATATATATACAGATCTCTGCTGAGGACCGGTTCTAAGGGTTCTGGTTCTAGTTCACGTGGTTTCTAGCAGACACACTGTGGTTCAGTCAATCAGCAGATAGCATGATGTTGCATCACATCAACTCCATCAGAACTACAGTTTTTAATGGTGTATACAGTATACAGTATATATATGACCACTTGTTGTTTTAAATATATATAACATATATATATAACAACATGAGGAAGTAAACATAGAGTCTAGTAGCAGTTTACTTTAACAGAAATCATGTAGAATCTGGTGTGAGAATTTATTATATTCCTTTATTTATTTGTATTCATTTATATGTACTTTTATTATTATTATTATTAGTAGTATATTATTTTATTTGATTATATTATAATATTATTATCAACATTATTATATTATAAAATAACTTATTTATTTTATTTATGTATTTTAAATTTAAATGTATTTTTTATTTAATTTTATTATATCTTGTTATTAAAAGTATTGTATTTTTTATTCAATTGTATTACATTTGTTATTATCATTATTATTATTATTATTATTAATAATGATGACAACAATAATAATAATACAATAATAAATTATTTTATGTCCGGTGTCTCTGTATATTTTACCCGGGTTGTCTCTGTATATTTTACCCGGGTTGTCTCTTTATATTTTACCTGGGTTATCTCTGTATATCTTACCTGGGTTATCTCTGTATATTTTACCCGGGTTGTCTCTGTATATCTTACCCGGGTTGTCTCTGTATATCTTACCTGGGTTGTCTCTGTATATTTTACCCGGGTTATCTCTGTATATCTTACCCGGGTTGTCTCCGGTGAAAGCCACCACCCTGCAGCTCTCAGAGAAACCGTACCGATGGACAAAGTAGGAGGAGACCGGACCCTGCAACGACAGGAAGTAGCTCTGACATCACTTCCACTTCCTGTTTGTCTCAGCAGACACACACCAGACCGCTCCTCATGTGTAAACCAGTGTAAACCAGTCTCACCAGTACAGATGTGGAGGCCACTGGAGCTCCCAGCAGGCGGTCCAGATGAGGAGCGGTGGCCTCCAGGCAGATCTCAGACCAGGTCCTGCTCCTGATGTCCAACAGATTCATCCCAGAACCTGAAGTCAGTGAATCAGTCAGTGAACAAGCGGATCACTGAGTCCAGTTCAGAGGTTCCGACTCTTTAGGCTCATTAAACACATCAAAGGGAAGATAATGAATCAAAGATGGACGAACATGAACAATAAATGCATGAATTAATAACTCAGAAATAGGATAAATGAGTAACAGTCACTGATTAAATCAACACTAAATGGTACCGTCACTGTAGTCGATGGCAGCGTAACCACCGAGGAAGAGAGAGGCTGCGAAGCTGCTGACCAATGAGATCCTCTGAAAACACACACACACACACACACACACACACACACACACACACACACACACACATCAGTTGTGTGTCTTCAGAGCATATTAATATAACAAAGTAAGGTTGCAGACCAAATCCACCAAACTCACTTTTCTGTAAATTTTTATGAAAGTAGTTTTTTTTATACCATCTTGCTAAAAATACAAACAAGATTCAGTTTGTAAGAACAGATGAAGATATGATATAAATATATAAAGTTTGCTATATATATATATATATATATATATATATATATATATATATATATATATATATATATATATAAGTATGTTGCCCCCCGGGGACTGAGACCCAGAACAGTGTTGGACCTCCTGCCTCAGACTGACCTCAGCGTTCTGGTACTGTTCTGGTCGGGTCTGTCTCAGTTTGGCGATCTGGTTTCCTGTGAATCGCTGCAGACACACACAAACACACACACACACACACACACACACACACACACACACACACACACACACACACACACACACACACACACACACACACACACACACACACACATCTGTTAAAACATCCATTAAATCCAGATTACGTTCCTCATTTAAACAGTCGAGTTAGAGACAGGATTTAATTTTATTATATTTTGTTATTATTACAATAAGTATTACTATTATCAATAATAGCATTATTAATAATATTAATTTCTTTAATTTTATTTATATAATTTTAATTTAAACATATTATATCATTGATTTAAATTATTCGAATTATTATTAATTTATTTCTTTAATTTTATTTTTATTTAAATGTATTATATTATTATGTCTCCAGTGACTCTGTATCTTTTACCCGGGTTGTGTCCGGTGTCTCTGTTGGGTTCATGGATGCTCTAATGAAGGATTATCAATGAGTTCTTAATCATAAAAGTGATTAGTGATTTATTTTAACCCTTCAGAGTCTATTGATCAGAGGAAACACTGAACATGTTTTATGATGACAGTAAGATAAGTGTAACTGGACCTCGTACGCTCTGGACCCGGTGATCTCTGCCAGCCTCACGGCGCCCCCTGCTGCTGCCTGCAGCTCCTCACACTGAGAACTGCTGCTGGAGTCCATCCACACGGGACAGTGAGACACCGAGAAGCTGTCCTGTTACAACATGTGGAGACATGAATGTACCGTACGGATCCCCTCGGACCACCACAACACAACACCTGACTGTGGAGACTCAGACCTGCAGCAGCTGGTGCAGGTTCTGATCCGGGTCGAGCCGCTGCAGAACCTCAGACGCTCCTCTTCTCCAGAACACGCTGCCATGTTGCTGAGAGACAAAGACTCATTCAGGGGAAAACACTAAATCTGTTCAGAGATGTTCTGTTTTAGAATCTGTCCACCAAACTCCACTCACTTTTCTTTAACTTTTAGTGTAATATGTCAACATGTTTTTTACACTATCTTACTGCTAAAAATACAATCATGATTCTGTTTGTAAGAACAGATGAAGGTATGATATAAGTATATAAAATATGCTATGTGGCCAAAAGTACATGTACACATACTTTAGGGTACTTTTGTTGTGGGTCTGTTTTCCCTGGTTTGGGCTCTTAGTTCTACTGAAGGTAAATCTTAATGCTCCAGTAGAAAACATGATGTTTTGTAAATAGTTTGGTGTGGAAGAACTCGACCGGTCTGCTCAGAGCTCTGATCTCACCTGGCCGCTGCCCGACAACGCTCGGACACGGGAGAAGTCAAGCCCCGCCCCCTTCATCTTGTCCAATAGCAGGTCCAGAGCCTGATGACAACACACAACAACCAATCACACTGCAGAAGGTCAAAGGTCACAGTGAGTTAATACTTTAAGTGAACAGTTACAGAGTGGACAGCGTGCGTGCGTGCGTGCGTGCGAGCGTGCGTGCGTGCGTGCGTGCGTGCGTGCGTGCTACCTTGACCCACATCAGGACCGGAGAGGTGACGGTCAGTCGGTCAGCGTGAACATGAACTCCTCCCTGAGTCCTGGACACAACAAACTCTTTCAAAATAAAATCACAGACGCCCACTGATACACTGGACTACTACTACACTACTACTGCTACTACTAGTACTAATACTAGTACTACACAGTGGTGATGTGTGTATTACCTGAACTCAGGTAGCTCAGAGTCAAACTGCACATTGTCCTGATGAACGACCTTCAGGGTTTCATCCATCGCCACGACCTTCAGCTTCAGGAGGCAGAGGATCAGAAGTACAAGTACACAAGTACTATCAGCTTCATGTAGTAAATAACAAGTACACAAGTACTATCAGCTTCATGTAGTAAAGTACAAGTACTATCAGCTTCATGTAGTAAAGTACAAGTACTATCAGCTTCATGTAGTAAAGTACAAGTACACAAGTACTATCAGCTTCATGTAGTAAAGTACAAGTACTATCAGCTTCATGTAGTAAAGTACAAGTACACAAGTACTATCAGCTTCATTTAGTAAAGTAGAAGTACTCAAGTACTATCAGCTTCATGTAGTAAAGTACAAGTACACAAGTACTATCAGCTTCATATAGTAAAGTACAAGTACACAAGTATTATCAGCTTCATATAGTAAAGTACAAGTACACAAGTATTATCAGCTTCATATAGTAAAGTACAAGTACACAAGTACTATTAGCTTAATATAGTAAAGTACAAGTACACAAGTACTATTAGCTTCATGTAGTAAAGTACGAGTACACAGGTACTATTAGCTTCATATAGTAAAATACAAGTATACAAGTACTATCATTTTCATATAGTAAAGTACAAGTATACAAGTACTATCAGCTTCATGTAGTAAAGTACAAGTACACAAGTACTATCAGCTTCATATAGCAAAGTACAAGTACTATCAGCTTCATGTAGTAAAGTACAAGTACACAAGTACTATCAGCTTCATGTAGTAAAGTACAAATATACAAGCAATAACAGCTTCATGTAGTAAAGCACAAGTACACAAGTACTATCACCTTCATGTAGTAAAGTACAAGTACACAAGTACTATCAGCTTCAGGGGGTAGAGTATCAGAAGTACAATTTCACAAGTATTATCAGTTTCATGTAGTAAAGTACAAGTATACAAGTACTATCAGCTTCATGTAGTAAAGTACAAGTACACAAGTACTATCAGCTTCATGTAGTAAAGTACAAGTACACAAGTACTATTAGCTTCATGTAGTAAAGTACAAGTACACAAGTACTATCAGCTTCATGTAGTAAAGTATCAGTAGTAAAAGTATTCTCAATATCATTGTTATAATGTAAAATAGTATTACTGATGCGTTCAGGTGCAGTAGGATTTTACAGTAGTGTTTCCTAAAGGAGGATCTGACTCGGTGCAGCTGCAGCAGAAGTAGCAGAGAATGGGAATACTCAAGTAAAGTACAAGTACCTCAAACTGTACCTGAGTACAGTAGAAAGTACACATAGTAAACAGAGTGTTTTTACTTTTTGGTGAAACTACTTTAACAAACACTAAACAAAGTAACAGATGCTAGTTTTATATGAAGTATTGTGTTTTCTGTCCCGGGTACTCTGTGTTTTAGTACACGTAGTAAACACACAGTACGCGGGTACAAAGTACTTCAGGTGTCTCTTCGCACAATCCGCCACCTGATACTTCCGCGTGTGCGCGATGACAGCTGTGCGTGCACCCGGACACGCACGTGCAGCACGTCGCCCAATCAGGTGCGTTCAGGTGAGTGAAGGAGTCAAATAAGAGTTTATTTTACCTGCTGCGTGCTGAAGTCAAAGCCCAGGTAGAGAGGAGAGAGCTGAGCGGCCGCCATGTTTACACTCACCGTGAGGAGGAGAGACTTAAAGAGACAGTAACACTCTCTCTCTCTCTCCTTAATGTTAATGAATATAAAGATTTAAAGAGACAGTAACACCCTCTCTCTCTCTCTCCTTAATGTTAATGAATATAAGGATTTAAAGAGACAGTAACACCCTCTCTCTCACTCCTTGATGTTAATGAATATAAGGATTTAAAGAGACAGTAACACCCTCTCTCTCTCTCTCCTTAATGTTAATGAATATAAGGATTTAAAGAGACAGTAACACCCTCTCTCTCACTCCTTGATGTTAATGATTATTAGGATTTAAAGAGACAGTAACACCCTCTCTCTCTCTCTCTCTCTCTCTGCCTCTCTCTCTCTGTCTCTCTCTCTCTCTGTCTCTCATTAAAGCGGCAGTAGGCAACAATTTTTTGGCATAATTTGGCAAACATCCCATAATAACCTTTCAGCATATTGTAATTCAAGTGTTCTGAGAGAAAACTAGACTTCTGCTCCTCCTCATGTCTCTGTTTTCAGGCTTTAGAGAAAATCTAGCCCGTGACGGCAGATTTTGACCAATCACAGGTCATTTCAGAGAGAGAGAGCGTTCCTATTGGCTGTGCTCCGGTCATGTGACCAGAACTTGGCGTTCCTTCAACAGATTTTACAATGGCGGCCGCGTCACAAACTTTCTCATTTTACAGCTAAACAGTAACTACAAGATGATTCTGAGAACATCTGAGGAGAGAAATAGTCATTACAGTAACAGAATATTGATTCATATTTGATCAGCACTGCCTAGTTTGACCGTTTGGTCGGAGTTCAGAGTGATTGACAGCCGGCTCTCATAGACTGCAGCTGGGCAGCGGACCTTGTTTTCCTCCGGTAAGTGAAATCCTTCAGATGCCGTTAGGAGCACCGGAGGACACAGTAGGACACAGAGGAACAGGATTTAACTCAGGTTACCTGTTTCATGTTCTACTGTCACCATATAGCGGCCGTTTTCTAAAAATAACTTTTTTAAATCATATTTGCGCCAATATCGCATACTGCAGCTTTAAAGTTAATGAATATAAAGATTTAAAGAGACAGTAAAACCCTCTCTCTCTCTCTCCTTAATGTTAATAAATACTATATATATTTATTACATGGCTGTGTTGAATACTCGATTCTGATTGGTCAATCACGGCGTTCTGCGGTCTGTTATTCTGTATAACAGACCGTTGCTATGTAGAACAGACCGTTGCTATGGGCGCAGCTCTGATCTCGGACTCTGGCGGACCGTTTTTGCGTCAAAATATTGATTTCTTCAGTAAGTAGCCGTGTAATAAGCGGGATAATGTACAGCTCGCTGTACATTATCCCTTACATATATTCCAGACATGAGAGTGGATAATATACTGTATATATATATATATATATACTCATGTCTGGAAACTAAAACAGGACGTATTAAAAAGAAAAGTCACCATGTTTTATTCATTGTTCTTAACAACAGCAACATATACAGAACATTTATAAAAACACATTTTATATCACCTGATATAAACACTCGATTTAAAGTTGACACAGTTCAGTTTGGAAACATCGACAGTCAGCTGGACG
>CAKAOJ020000229.1:972500-1002500 GCA_916701645.2 Sebastolobus alascanus
TAATAACTGATAACTGATAACTGGTATCAGAAGGACTCACAAAGAGCTGCAGGAACTTGAGGATCCTCTTGTGAGTCAGGATGTAGAGAGCGTTCCCGCTGACCGGATCGATCACCGGAAGACGATGGATCTTATTCTTTATCAGCGAGTACACCGCCTCAAATATACTGGGGGTGGGGGGGTGGGGGGGGTCACAGGTTTGCAGTTACATATTGATTCAATACTGTCTGGATGCTTCTCGTCTTTCTTTTCCTCCTGTCCTCAGTATATTTTCAGCAGGTAATGAATGACTCAGTCTAACTCATGTCTGTATATATAGAATATATATATATATATATATATAGAGAGAGAGAGAGAGAGAGAGAGACGGAGAGAGAGAGAGAGAGATGTACCTGGCGTCAGGTGAGATGTGGACCAGAGGTTTGAAGGTCTCCTGCAGGTACAGCTCTGTCAACATGGATGACATCATCAGTGAGGTCACAGCTGCTGATTACATCATCACACACACATCAACAGAGAGACTGAGAAGACTTTTACCTCTCCACGTCTCGATCTTATGTTCCTCCAGCTCGTAGATCTGAACCTGACAGAGACACAGAGACACTATTCACACCTGGACACAGGTGAGACTGAACCTGACAGAGGAGGAGGAAGGTAATACACTGACTATTGATACCATCCCTTTAACGCTGCTGTTACTGAACTCTTCTTCTTCTTCTCTTCCTCTCTGAGAGTCACGTCTTTACGGTAAATATGAAGCTACAGCCGGTTAGCTTAGCTTAGCATAAAGACTGGAAACAGGTGGAAACAGCTAGCCTGGCTCCTGTTTCCTGGACTACAAAACCTACCACCAACCATAACAACAGTCTGTCAGTGTGTGTGTGTGTGTGTGTGTGTGTGTGTGTTACCATGGGGGATTTATAGTATCTGGTCAGGATGTTGATGAAGTCTGTGATGGTCAACATCCCTGAAACACAGAGAGAGAGTTTCATCTCCGTCTCCTCCTCAGGCTGCTAGAATATTCACTGAGATGTAGAGTCTATATATAGCTCTAACACACATGCACGCACGCACACACACACACACACACACACACACACACACAGTCTTACCTACAAAGCTCTGTTTCTTGCTCTCCCACAGCGGAGCAGCTCTCACTCCGTTAGCTACCAGAGCAAAGAACGCTTTCTTCACCTGAAACACAACATAATAATAATAATAACAATATTAATAATAATAATAACAACAATAATAATAATAATAATAACAGTAACCCAGTGAACAGTGACCTTCACATCTGACTCTAACAAACTGTTCTCTGATGCTTTAAAGACCAGATTATTAAATCATTTCTCAATGATGAAATTGATTATTGTTTATTATCTCTTCTGCTGTCTGCTATAAATAAAGATTTATAATAAACATTTAATTCTTGAAATGAAAGATAAAATTGAATTTCACTGAAACAAAGTGATGTGTAACTAGAACCAGAGAAGGTCTATCGGTAAGAAGTTAGAGTCAGTCGTTGGTTCCAGCAGCTGAAAGAGACGACCGGACGCCAGTAAAACGTCCGTTAATGAAGTTATTAAGTTCAGATTGTTTGCGATCACTTTAACAGACTTTGTTATAGAACTGGGGTGGACAAAATAACAGGAACATCAGAGATATCAGATGTGAATCACTCATCAACTGCATTAAAACTGAACTCATTAAATATGGATGACGGAGTGTCCTCCAGACTCTGATGGACATTATTCTCAGTACTGACACAGAACAAATACCTGTCTCTCTGTCTACCTGTCTCTCTCTCTGTCTACCTGTCTCACCTGCAGCGTGGTGTCAAACACCACCAGTTTGGAGCTGGTGGGGATGATGTCGTAACACTTGTGACACTTCATGAAGCGCATGTAGATGTCTCTCTCTGACTCCTCTGATGCTGCACAGGAAACAGGAAGTATGACATCATCATCATCATCATCATCATCATCATCATCATCATCATCATCATCATCTTCTCAACATCTGCCTGTGACACTCTGACAGGTTTCTACCTATGGAGGACGGAACCTGCCAAAATACAAAATAAATAAATATGTCATTAAATGTAGCAAAAAATAATATTCAAAATAAATGTAGCCATTAATTAATTGATAAAATGTGACATAAACTGATATTTCTGTTTTAATTTGCCTTTTTATTTATTTATCTTTGTATTAATTCCTTATTTATTTACTCTTCGGTTTAATTTTCCCTTTTATTGATTTATCTATTTATTTATTTATTTTTTAATTTTTAATTTTTTTATTTTTAACACTTTGAAATGTTTTGTTTTTCAGTCAAGCGTTTCTAAGACGTCACAATTTAAACTTCTGATTTATCAATAAAGATAATCGATCATGTTTCATTCACTGAACAAGACGGAATCAGTTTCTGTTGCTAAGAGACAAAAATAAAAAGTGAAAATGATGAAACAGAAACATAATCCCTCGTTCTGAGGTCACTTCCTGTTGCTGCTGGATTATAATCTCAGTCTGTTTTCACATCATCAGACTGATGAAGGTCAGAGTCTGTCTGTCTCTCTGTCTGTCTGTCTGTCTGTCTGTCTCTCTGTCTGTCTCTCTGTCTGTCTGTCTGTCTGTCTGTCTCTCTGTCTCTCTGTCTGTCTGTCTGTCTGTCTGTCTGTCTGTCTGTCTGTCTGTCTGTCTGTCTGTCTGTCTCTCTGTCTGTCTGTCTCTCTGTCTGTCTGTCTGTCTGTCTGTCTGTCTGTCTGTCTGTCTGTCTCTCTGTCTCTCTGTCTGTCTGTCTGTCTGTCTGTCTGTCTGTCTGTCTGTCTCTCTGTCTGTCTGTCTGTCTGTCTGTCTCTCTGTCTCTCTGTCTGTCTGTCTGTCTGTCTGTCTCTCTGTCTCTCTGTCTGTCTGTCTGTCTGTCTGTCTGTCTGTCTGTCTGTCTGTCCGTCCTGCTGCCACTGATACTCACTAGAGCACCACATGTGGATCACTCCGCTGCTGAAAGTAGTCCCCAACAAAGACTCTGTCTCCTCCTGTCAGTCTGACAGAAACACTGAGCAGCTGTTTGACAGTAAATGTTCATCTTACCGGCGTCATCGGCGTCCGGCTGCTCCGCCATGCCGTCTGCGACCTCCACCTGCCGACAACAACGCAGCACAAACACCGTCAGAACACACTGATCTCAGCTGGAGACATTAACTCAACACAGGACTCACCAACGTAGTCTTTAAATGTAACAGACCTGAGAACAGCTTTAGTGTTTAGTAGTGAAGAAAACAGAAATATCAACTGATGAAACAAAAAACAAATCATTGAATTTAAAAAACGTGAACACAGATAACTAGATAAAAATTAAAATAAAAAAATAAAAAATAAATAGATAAATAAAAATTAAAAGATAAATAAAAATAAAAGGATAAATAAAAAAACAATAAAAAGAAAAGAAAAGAAAAATAAAAAGATAATTTAACATCAAAAGATAAATAAAATAACAATACAGAGACAAATAAAGTAACAATAAAAGGATAAATAAAATAAAAATAAAAAGAGAAATAAAGTAACAATAAAAAATAAAAAGATAATTGAAAATAAAAAAATAAATAAATAGATAAATAAAAATAAATAAAAAGATAAATAAAATAAAAATAAAAAGATAATTTAACATCAAAAGATAAATACAATAACAATACAAAGATAAATAAAGTAACAATAAAAAGATAAATAAAGTAACAATAAAAAGAGAAATAAAATAATAATAAAAATAAAAAGATAAAGTAACAATAATAATAAAAAATAAAAAGATAATTGAAAAAACAAAGAGAAATAAAAATAAAACGATAAATAAAAATTAAAAAATTAAAAAAAACACTAAACGGCCAGAAGTATGTGGACAACCACTCTGTGTCCTTTAGTTCTGTTCCAGAGAAGGAAGCAGATAATATAGATGACAGAGTTCTTCTAACGTTGTGTTTGTTCTGTTTTTGTTTCAACGCGTCACACAGAGAGACAGATCTGGAGTCTGAAGGTCCGTTATTATTACCAGGAGAGAGGATGTTCTCATAGAGACAGGCTAAGTATAATCAATGAGTACAGTGAGTTAATGAATGGAATAAAACCAGCTGATGTCCACATACTTTAGGACAGGTAGAGTACTGGGAGACAGACAGGTTGAATGACATCCTGTCTGAGTCAAAGGAAGATTTATAATTCATTTATAATAAGTCTGAAACAGTTGATGTTGATTCTGACAATAAAAATCCTTTCATTTAATCATTTAAAACCCACTTCATATTTCAGCAGATTAACATGAGAGGTGAATAAAAAATATAAAAAATATGAGCTGTAATTGTTGCTCGTGCCCTGAAATGTATTAGTGTAATAAAACATTAAAGCTGCAGTATGCGAGATTGGCGCTAATATGATTTAAAAAAGTTATTTTTATTAAACGGCCGCTATATGGTGACAGTAGAACATGAAACAGGTAACCTGAGTTAAATCCTGTTCCTCTGTGTCCTACTGTGTCCTCCGGTGCTCCTAACGGCATCTGAAGGATTTCACTTACCGGAGGAAAACAAGGTCCGCTGCCCAGCTGCAGTCTATGAGAGCCGGCTGTCAATCACTCTGAACTCCGACCAAACGGTCAAACTAGGCAGCGCTGATCAGATATGAATCAATATTCTGTTACTGTAATGACTATTTCTCTCCTCAGATGTTCTCAGAATCATCTTGTAGTTACTGTTTAGCTGTAAAATGAGAAAGTTTGTGACGCTGCCGCCATTGTAAAATCTGTTGAAGGAACGCCAAGTTCTGGTCACATGACCGGAGCACAGCCAATAGGAACGCTCTCTCTCTCTGAAATGACCTGTGATTGGTCAAAATCTGCCGTCACGGGCTAGATTTATCTAAAGCCTGAAAACAGAGACATGAGGAGGAGCAGAAGTCTAGTTTTCTCTCAGAACACTTGAATTACAATATGATGAAAGGTTATTATGGGATTTTTGCCAAATTATGCAAAAAAAATTGTTGCCTACTGCCACTTTAAATGATGAAATATAAGGCCTCAGCTGTAGCACAGTAAAGGAGGCTGCCTAAAGAATAAGGAGGCTGGTGTTGCAGGTTAGGAGGCGTCCAGCTGCTTTAAGGACCCTGGTGTTGCGGATTATTTGGTCATCAGGTCTCCATGTTATTAACTGTAACAGCAACCGATCATTAGATCAATATGTTATCATTAATATCCTGAAGTGACAGCGTGTTTGTTATTAATCCGATGAAGTTACAGAGATTTCAGTGATAAAATCGCTCCTTTCTGCAGGAGTTTCTGCTGCTGCGGCTGAGGGATGCTGCTGTGACGTCACCTACTTGCCAGGCTCCGCGCGCTGCTGCTGGATCTTTACCCGGGAAACAGCTCCGTCCTCACGGCTCCATCTGCTGTCTCTGCCCGGCTGGAGGGACCCGCTGCCCGGCTGGAGGGACCCGCTCTGTCCGCCGAGACCACCGGAGCCGCTAACAAGCTAACGGAGCTAACGCGCTGCACTTCCGGTTTGTGTTTCAAAACAAAGCATGTCTGTGATGATGTGCTGTTTAACAGTGTGATAAATATCTGAGAATTAGATGAAAATGTTAAATAAAATAAAAATAAAAAGAGAAATAAAATAACAAAAAAAAGAGAAATAAAATAACAAAAAAAAAGAGAAATAAAATAAAAAATAAACATCAAAAGAGAAATAAAAAATAAAAAACAAATCATTGAATTTAGAAACGTGAACACAGATAACTGGATAAAAATATACATAAAAAGATAAAGATAAATAAAGATGAAAAGATAAATAAAATAACAAAAATAAAAAACGATTAATAGTGTGATAAAAATCTGAGAATTAGATGAAAATGTTAAATAAAATAAAAAAATATATATATAAAAAAATAAATAAAAAGAGAAATAAAATAACAGAAAAAAAGAGAAATAAAATTAAAAGAAACATCAAAAGAGAAATAAAAAATAAAAAACAAATCATTGGATTTAGAAACGTGAACACAGATAACTGGATAAAAATATACGAAAAAAGAAAAAGATAAATAAAGATGAAAAGATAAATAAAATAACAAAAATAAAAAACGATAAAAAAAAAATAATAAAAAAAATCATTGAATTAAAAAACGTGAACACAGATAACTGGATTTAAATAAACAGATAAATAAAAAGATAAATAAAATAAAATAAATATATTTTATTTCTTTTATTTATTTCTATTTTTTTCATTTATTTCTCTTATCTGCAGAGTCACGACGAAGACAAAATAATAAAACTGAAAAAATTCAGCAAACTGTTCAGACGCTCTGTTGTTGTACGAACTCAGTTTTCTTCTATTTTTGTTCATAATTAAATATTATTAACATCTTAAGCACCGTTTGATTCTAATGGCTGAATTAAATAAAACTAAATTAGTTTTTATTAACATTCACGTTATAAATCTACAACCAACAGTTCCGGTACTGTTGGGTTTTTCTCTGGATTTTCGTGATTGAATATCTTATTTTGAAAGCACAGTTTCCGGTCCCTCTCCACATTTTAAGCTGCTTCAACGTGACAGCAGCGCCGAGCGTGACCGGAAACAGCCGATCAGAGCCGAACACAGCCGAGGTTCATTCCTGCTGAGAACATGTGACTTTTTAAACTTTAATCAGTTTGTTTTTATGCAGAATAAATGATTTTTTTAATGTGAGCGGTTTCTGAGTGTTTGATGCATCAGCTGAATTATTAATTACTGCTGAGTCAACATGTTGATATATTAATAATTAACCCTGTGAGGAGTGAGGGAGCAGACAGGAAGTACTCTGCATCTTAAACTGCTGATAATAGAGGTTTAAATGTTAAAGTGTAACATAAGCAGATATTAACAGCTGGGCTCGTTCCTCGGCCCAGTAGGGTTTTCTACACGAAGCAAATTATAATTAATATTTAACATCATTTCTCCTCCTAATAGTGCACTAACACCAGGACCAGTCATCATCCAGCAGGACGCTGCGTTGACCAATCACATGCAAGCACACCTTCATGACCATTATCAAAGGGGTCCCTTGACCTGTGAGGGTTTCTGGACAATATTTAGCTTGACATTTTTTGTTTTTTTACATTTTTCAGACTTTTGTTTTTTACATTTTCCGACATTTAAAAAAAAAAAATTGACATTATTAAAAAAAAGTTTATTTCCGAGGTTATTCAAACTTTTTTTTTTTTTTTTTTTACATTTTGGGGAATTTTTTTTTACATTTTTGTGACATTTTTTTAACTTTTTTTAATTTATTTTTTTTTTTACATTTTTTCGACATTTTTCAGACTTTGTTTTCTTTTTTTCTTTTACATTTTTTGGACATTTTTCGGAATTTTTTTGGGACATTTTTTGAACTTTTTTTTATTTATTTTTTTAACATTTTTTGGACATTTTTCAGACTTTTTTTTCTTTTTTTCTTTTACATTTTTTGGACATTTTTCGGAATTTTTTTTTTTACATTTTACGGATATTTTTAAAAAATTGTTTCGACATTATTCCATTTTTTTTAATTTTTTTTTACATTTTACAGATATTTTTAAAAAATTGATTCGACATTATTCAATTTTTTTATTCTTTTTTTTTTTTTACTTTTTTTTTACTGTTTTCAAGTTTTTTTCCGAGATTATTACAATTTTTTTTTTTTATTTTTTTAACATTTTTTGGACATTTTGAAAAAATTGTTTCGACATTATTCCATTTTTTTTAATTTTTTTCTACATTTTACAGATATTTTTAAAAAAATTGTTTCGACATTATTCCATTTTTTTATTCTTTTTTTTCTACTTTTTTCAAGTTTTTTTCCAAGATTATTCAAACTTTTTTTTTTTTTTTTTTTTACATTTTTGGGACATTGTTCAGATTGTTTGGGAAATTTTTTACATTTTTTTTTTACATTTTTTCGACATTCTTCAGACTGTTTTCCTTTTTTTCTTTTACATCTTTTGGACATTTTTCGGAATTTCTTTTTTTACATTTTACGGATATTTTTAAAAACATTTTTTTTTTACAGTTTTCAGACATTTTCCAATTTTGTTTTCGACATCATTCAATTTTTTTTTTTTTTTTTTACATTTTTTGGACATTTTGGACACCTCTGACCTCCAGATCAGTGAATGTAAATGGGTTCTATGGGTACCCACGAGTCTCCCCTTTACAGACATGCCCACTTTATGATAATCACATGCAGTTTGGGGCAAGTCATAGTGAAGTCAGCACACTGACACACTGACAGCTGTTGTTGCCTGTTGGGCTGCAGTTTGCCATGTTATGATCTGAGCATATTGTTTTATGCTAAATGCAGAACCTGTGAGGGTTTCTGGACAATATCTGTCATTGTTTTGTGTTGTTCATTGATTTACAATAATAAATATATACATACATTTGCATAAAGCAGCATATTTGTCCACTCCCATGTTGATAAGAGGATTAAATACTTGATAAATCTCCCTTTAAGGTTCATTTAGAACAGATAAAAAATGTGCGATTAATTTGCGATTAATCACGATTAAATATTTTAATCAATTGACAGCTCTAGTTTGTAGAAATAGTGAAAATAGTGGAGGAAAAGTACAAGTACTTCAAACTTGTACTTAAGTACAGTACTTGAGTAAATGTACATCACCCCCTGCTAAACATACAGTAACAGACAACAAGCTGCCAACAAACATGGAGGACAGTGAACTCACCAGCCTCCCGACAGGAAGAGGCGGAGCCAGAGGAGGCAGCTGGAAGCAGGAGATGGAGGAGGAGGAGGAGGAGGAGGAGGAGCGCTGTCCGGTGTCCGGAGGAGAGGAGAAGGAGCGCAGCCTCCTGGTCTCCAGACGCCTCGGCTCCGTCACGTACGTCTCCAGGTGGAAAACCTCCTCCTGACGGGGGAGAGAGGGAGGAGGAGGAAGAGGAGGAGGAGGAGGGGAGGAGAGGCTGTGGGCTGGAGGGAGGAGGAGGAAGAGGAGGAGGAGGAGGAGGAGGAGGAGGAGGAGGAGGAGGAGGAGGAGGAGGAGGAGGAGGAGGAGGAGGAGGAGGGAGGAAGCATAAAAAGAGGAGAGTCAGTATTTGTAGAGCAGTTGAGGAAACATCGTCCTCTGCAGGAAACACTGAGTCACTGCACACACTGATCCATTCTGAGGTACTTGTACTCTACATGAGTATTTCCATTTCATACTACTTTCTACTTCTACTCCACTACATCAGAGAGAGAGATAGTACTTTATACTGCAGCTGTAGTTATTAGTAGTACTGATGTACTTCATAATAGGAGGAACAATAGAGAACAGTAAGTACAGGCTGTGTATTAGAGGTACCAGGTACTAGAGTAGTACTTCTAGTGAGAGACACATTAAAGCAGCAGCGGTGGAGATATCCTGACCTTCCCATAATGCACCTGGGTAGTGTCTTTAGTACAGGGTTAGGGTTAGCGACGTTCTCTCAGACTGGACATAAACAGTGATTACTGGTTTAGTTTTCCTGGGAGCAGCCGGTCTGACGCACGCTGAGGATTACATCTGATGATGTGTGATTCATGATGCTCAGATCAACACAGAAGAAAGGCTGCGACAGCAATGTGTGCTGTGTCGAAAGCTCCAGAACAGCTACTAAATGGACCTCGTAGTAACGGTTGTATATTCCTCCTCCAACCAGTCGGTTTACATCCCCGTCTGTCCAACATGTCCTCATCATTTTTTCCTGTTAGACATCTGTGAGAAATTGTCTTAATTAATATATAAATTCTTGAGTTATGGCCAAAAACGTGTTTTGTGAGGTCACAGTGACCTTTGACCTATCAAATCCTAATCAGTTCATCCTTGAGTCCAAGTGGACGAGATGTTTCCAAACTTCCTGTTCAAAAAACAGTATTTTATTGATGTTTTACCAAATGCATGGGACAAAGAGAGTATCTAGTACCACTAGATACTGTTTACTACTAGTACTACTACCACTAGATACTGTTTACTACTAGTACTACTACCACTAGATACTGTTTACTACTAGTACTACTACCACTAGATACTGTTTACTACTAGTACTACTACCACCAGATACTCTTTGTGCTTACTGGTGTCCAGAGGGCCGACGGGTTCTGACCTCCCTCGGGTCATCTGTCTGAACTCGTGACCCGGCCTCCTGTCCGTCTGTCCGTCCCCCTCCTCGCTGTAGGACGTCCTTTGTCCCGTGAACTCGTGACCCCGCCTCCTGTCCGTCTGTCCGTCCCCCTCCTCGCTGTGGGACGTCCTTCGTGCCGTCCGTCTCTGCAGCAGGTCCTTCCTCTTCCTGTTGGTCAGAGGAAGTAGTTTGACGTGCAGGAAGCCGCTGGGCTCCGATTGCCGCCGTAGCGTCCGTCTGTCCGCCTCCCACTGGCTCCTGTCCGTCTGTCCTCCTGCTCCGTCCTCCGCCATGAACCACGATGCAGACTTCCTCCTCCCTCTGCCCGTCTCCATCCTCCTCCAGTCTTTCCCGTCCTCCTCCTCCTCCACGTTGGACGCAGACTTCCTGCGTTCCTTCTTCCTGTCGCTCTTCTTCGCCTCCGTCTTTTTGTCCTCCTTCATCGTTGCAAACGGTTCAGACTTCCTCCTCAGCATCCGTCTGTCTGTCCTGTCTGTCTGCCTCTCCTCCTCCTCCTCCTCTTCCTCCTTCCCTCCTCCGTACGATTCACTCTTCCTCCTCCCCGTCCATCTGTCCTTCTCCTTCCACTTCCTCATCATCAGGTTGCTCAGACGCTTCATCGCCATCGAATCAGTTCATTCAAAAAAACACGGAAACTAAATGAAACTAAATAAAAGTCGAATTAAAGCCTTAAAACGACACTTAATAAATAAAATCTTAATTTCTGAGCATTAAAATACTCAGTTTAATCCACTCAGAGATTTATCTGTTACAGCCAGGAGCTTATGTGCTACTATGAACTTTAAATAGATGCTGCTTCATAACAACAGATTCAGAGTCAGTTCACTGATGTCATGACTGTTTTCTATTGTTACACTATGTTTTAACATTCATCATTATCATTATAACTACGACCACATAAAGCTGATTAAAACAAAAGTACATCAGTGAAACAACAACATTAACTAAACAAATAACTGTTAACGCACTAATTTAAAATGAACTAATAAATTTTAAAAAAATATTTAAAAAAATCAGTTAATCAGAAGAACATTTAGGTCACAAACCAAAATAAATTAGATTCAATTAATTTGTGGATTAAACTTAAATTAAACTAAATAAAAAGAACGTGATTAACTAAGATGAATCAAGTCATCAAATTAAATAACGAATAAATAAATAAAACTAAATTTAGGATTTAAATATGATATTGAGATTAAATAAGAAATCAGTTCAACGTTACAGTTCAGAATCAGCCAACAGGAAAATAAAAACACTGCTTCAGTTCATCCAGCGGTGGAGAAACATCCTCAAACTGCTTCTTTAATCCTCGAGTCCAACCTGTCGTACATCCAGATTGATCCTTGGGTCAGACAGACAGGTGATCAGGTGATCAGGTGATCAGGTCAGACAGACAGACAGACAGACAGTAGAGTGTTTGTCCTCAGAGTGTTTCAGCTCTGCTCAGTTTGTCTTGTTGCTCATGTTAGCCACTCCTCCCTCTCCTGTCTACACTGCAAAAAATGGTCCTTTTATAGTTGCTGTTATTAGTAATATCACGGTGTACACCGTGACCCTTTATAACGCTGAGCCTCTGAACCTTTATTCTGTTCCTGTTCTGCAATGGGAAAGTATGTTAATTTAAACAAGCTGTCCAGAATAAAGCTCAGCCTGGTCTGTCCTGTTGTTTTCTGCTCTGTAAATATTTCAGGAGAAAACCACCAAATTTAAAAAATGAGGAGACCAATGATGACGCAGCACATCCGTCCAATCAGGTGCAGGAATGGTTTCTGTCCTGTTTCCTGTAGTCAGTCAGCATCGAGAGACAAGAAAACTTTGTTTCATGATGATGTTTTTTGGCCGTCGCCATCTTGGTTTTTGGCCGTCACCATCTTGGTTGTTGGCCGTCACCATCTTGGTTGTTGGCCGTCACCATCTTGGTTGTTGGCCGTCACCATCTTGGTTGTTGGCCGTCACCATCTTGGTTGTTGGCCGTCACCATCTTGGTTGTTGGCCGTCACCATCTTGGTTGTTGGCCGTCACCATCTTGGTTTTTGGCCGTCACCATCTTGGTTGTTGGCCGTCACCATCTTGGTTGTTGGCCGTCACCATCTTGGTTTTTGGCCGTCACCATCTTGGTTTTCTTGGTTGTTGGCCGTCACCATCTTGGTTTTTGGCCGTCACCATCTTGGTTTTCTTGGTTGTTGGCCGTCACCATCACCATCTTGGTTTTTGGCCGTCACCATCTTGGTTGTTGGCCGTCGCCTTCACCATCTTGGTTGTTGGCCGTCACCATCTTGGTTTTCTTGGTTGTTGGCCGTCACCATCTTGGTTGTTGGCCGTCACCATCACCATCTTGGTTTTTGGCCGTCACCATCTTGGTTTTCTTGGTTGTTGGCCGTCACCATCTTGGTTGTTGGCCGTCGCCTTCACCATCTTGGTTTTCTTGGTTGTTGGCCGTCACCATCTTGGTTGTTGGCCGTCGCCATCTTGGTTTTTGGCCGTCACCATCTTGGTTGTTGGCCGTCACCATTAACTTAACTTTGATGAAGTGAAAACACACTGAAAGGGTTAAAGTTCTGAGACTAAAACACGGACAACTCCCAGACCGGACAACGCCGTGGTAGCGACCTGTCAATCACCAGGTAGCCCCGCCCTAAAGCATCCCCTGCTTTATGGTCTGTCTGACTCTAAATGGGACCATAATTTACTAAATGAACATCATGCTGTATTGAAGAAGACTTGAAACTAGTGATTGAGACCATAAACTCATGTTTACAATGTTTACTGAGGTAATAAATCAAGAGAGAAGTAGAAGCTCATTTTCTCAGAGACTTCTATAGAACCAGAGGAGTCGCCTCCTGCTGGCTGATAATATATTATGGCAGTTTTTTTACGCAGATATTTTTGTCCTCTGAGGACATCAGAGCAGCTTTTTAAAACGAGCCTCAGGGGTTAAAAACCTTAGAGAAATAGGACGGACATGTTTTGCAGTGTACTTCTCTCTCTCTGTGAGGATGACAAAAACAAAAGCACTTCATCCATCCCATCATTCCATCTGGGCCTGATGTGCTTCAGTCGGTTTATTTAAGGATCACAGTTACAGGATTATGAGCAGCTTTCTAATATCAGGTCACTGTTGACTTTCACAGCAGCAGACACAGATCCACTGAATCACATTCAGCTGGAACCACTGACCTCAGGTTCCTCATATCAGAACCCAGCAGACTGAAACCCGGGAAGGTCTTTAGTTCTGCAGGTATTTGGTCATAAACCAAAGTTAAAATGTAGATGAAAAGTCACCAATCACACACACTCTTCTTCAATCAGTGTGTGGGAGTACTTCTGGCATCTGATTGGCTGTCGAGCAAAAACAGCTGAACATCAAACAACAGCAGTATTTGTGTGTGTGTGTGTGTGTGTGTGTGTGTGTGTGTGTGTGTGTGTGTGTGTGTGTGTGTGTGTGTGTGTGTGTGTGTGTGTGTGTGTGTGTGCGTGCGTGTGTGTGTGTGTGTGTGTGTGTGCGTGTGAGCGAGCTGCCAAAATTTCTAACTGAAGCGATGCCAAGTTCAGCTTCCGGAAATTTCTCCGGGAGGGGCAACAGGAGGCTGAGTGTCGGAGTGCTTTGATAAAAGCAACAACTAATCCGATTTCTTCCCTCTAATGGAGACTAAATTGATTTTTAATTCATTCATCTTTGAATCAAACAAACTGCCAACAAGCTACACTGTGAATATTTATGTAAATGAGCAACCTGATGACATCACAGAGTCTAACCTGTCCGTCAGCACCTCTTCTGAAGTCTGTCGACCAATCAGAAGAGCAGAAATCATCTCTGCTGGTTCGACGCAAAAACATCTCGTTGTGTCTAAAACTATCTTTGTGTTATTTCAGCTTCATAAAAAGAAACCAAACCAGGTAAATCTGTCGACCAATCAGAAGCTGAGCTGCAGTAACAACAGAACGCCTCTGAATGACATCATCATGTTTTCATTATATTACCTGTTATGTAATGTTGATGAAGATGAAATTAATAAATAAATAAAGCTAAAAAGTGTGAAAAGTTGTTCTATTTCAAACAGAGAATAAAGTGCACGCACGCGCACACACACACACACACACACACACACACACGCACACACACACACATACGCACACCCACACATGCACACACACACACACACACACACACACACACACACACACACACACACACACACACACACACACACACACACACACACACACACACACACACACACACACACACACACACACACACAGTACCTCTGGCCTTGTCTCTCTTGTTGCGGGTGAACAGTTTGATGCTGACGGGGGAGGACGAGGGTTGCTGGTTTGAATCCCTGGAGGTCGACCTGAAGATCCCACTGAAACTCAGCCTGACACACACACACACACACACACACACACACACACACGCCCACACACACACACACACAGGGTCAGGATCTTCTTCTTCTGCTGGTTCTGCTGCAGCCTGTAGCCAGGTGAGTCAGGTGTGTGTACCTGCGTGGAGCCTTGGGGGGCGAGTCCTGCTGGGGGGGTCCGGTCTGGGGGGGTCCGGTCTGGGGGGGTCCGGTCTGGTAGGGGAAGATGGTTCTGGGGGAGCTGGGACTCATCCTGGAGGTTCTGGCCGGGCTGGAGGGCCGGCTGAAGGGAGCCCGATGGAAGAAGCTCCTGGTGGGGGGGGCAGAGTGGTACAGCGCCCCCCCCCCCTGCTGGACAGCAGCACACAGTACAGCTGTGCTGTTATATTCACTACTACTAATATAGACCGAGTCTCTGTCTTAATATAACTGAAAGTCAGACTTCCTACAGACACCTACATGTACCTGTTGCATAAAGCTTCCCTATGAGTGACTGATGGAAGACTGACTGTGGCCTGCAATGCATTATGGGTGAAACAAGACACTTCACAGCAGAGAAAAAATGGCTGATGCAACAGCAACACCACACCATGTGGGAGGAAGGAACAGGAAAGGTAAACAGTATAAATTCAACATTAAAGTTCAGAGACAGCTGAAGTAGTTAGCTATAAGTTAGCTAAAAGTAAAAAGTCCTGAGCCAACAGGAAACAGAACTAACACAATATCTCCATGATGTGTTAACATGATTATTTTGATTATCAGCTCTTCTCTAAACCTCAGATGTGTTTTCTGTGTGACAGCTGATGTAGTTCTGCTGGTTCTGGTTCAGGAGCAGGTTTAGTTGTGGATTTAAATCCTGTTTTCATTGCTTGTTTAAAAGAAAAGTCACAGCATCTTTTCCCAAACCTGGATTTAAACCCAGATCACCTGAGTCAGAACCAGGAGTCCAGACCACTAGACCATCTGGGTCAACAGAACCTGCAGCTCACAGACAGCTCCCACCAGGGTCCACTTATAAAAATCTGCTTTTAGCTACAACTGGTGGAGGTGAACTTTCTGCAGCTTCAGTCTGATCCTCTTCCTCTCTCTGCTTCTTTGTGTTGATCGGCGCCGCAGATGGTCCAGTGGTGAAGGACGCCGAGCGCCAACGCGGAGACGCGGGTTAGAACCCCGTCTGAGGTACGTCACACAGCAGTGAGTGTGAGGAGTGGATGTGGTTTGATTTATCAGCTCTAAACAACAGCAACTACAAATCTCAAACCTTGCGTTCACAACCGTCATTCGTTGCGATTTCACGTCGATTTCAAGATCTTAAAGGACCTGAAGTTTTCAATTAAGATGTAAATCTGACCTTTACATTTACACTATTACACTAATTGATCAATTAATGGATCAATTAATGGATCAATTAATGGAGGAGATTTGTAAAAACTGTTCCCAAACCCGGATTTTAACCTAGACTCTCACATCTACAAGCTGATGACTCGGCAGCATGTGAGTGATGTCATCAGGTCACCCTGCTGATGTCATCAGGTTATAATGAAGGTTTTACCTTCCTGCTGCCGTCTTTCTCTGCCGGATCAGGATCTCCCTCCAGGAAGGGCATCGCCGCCACGCTCAGCTCCTACAGACACACAGATTCATTAAAACATCCTCATCATGGTGGTTCATGTTTTAGTTCATTGTTCTCCCTCCTCTCGTTGGTATTTTGTCTCTCTACGTGCACCACGTCGGACCCGTCGCCGTCCAAACTGCCGACGGCAGTGGAAAGGTTCAGAAGTGCTGAGCTCGCCTCCTCTCCTGTTGCATCATGGGAGAGTTTGGAGAGTAAACATAGAGGCAGATAAACATCTGCTGACTGGAGTCTTTACTTTGAGCCTCCACCTCAGAGGTCAGAGGTCACAGACTGGGTTCCTGTGAGGCAGTGATGAGGGTTTTATTAAACACTCATCATCATCATCACTCCAGGATGAATATTTCTGGTTGCCATGGAAACGGAACCAGACGCGCACTAAGCTGTGTTGTTGTTTCTTTCACATTTTCACACCAAAGTTTCTCTGTTTTAAAGTCATTGTGCCGACCAGACGTCCTCAGACTCAGACCTTTAAAATGATAACATGACGTACCGTCGCCGTGGAAACGGAGCCAGAGGAAAGTCAGTTAGGTTCCTTAGTCGTCATGGACACACAAGTTCCCACATTCAAAATATTGGCGAGGAAAAACTGTCATGTCCATTTCCAAAGGGGCCCCTTGACCTCTGACCTCCAGATCAGTGAATGTAAATGGGTTCTATGGGTACCCACGAGTCTCCCCTTTACAGACATGCCCACTTTATGATAATCACATGCAGTTTGGGGCAAGTCATAGTGAAGTCAGCACACTGACACACTGACAGCTGTTGTTGCCTGTTGGGCTGCAGTTTGCCATGTTATGATCTGAGCATATTGTTTTATGCTAAATGCAGAACCTGAGAGGGTTTCTGGACTATATTTTTCTTGACATTTTCCGGACATTTTTTTAATTTTTTTTTTAATTTTTCATACTTTTTATGGGGACATTTTTTGGACATTCTAAAAAAAAAAATCGACATTCTTTGAACTTTTTTTTTTTTTTTTTTTTACATTTTTCAGACATTTTTCAGACTTTTTTGGGGACATTTTTCAGATATTTTTTTTTTTACATTTTCGGACATTTTTCAATTTTTTTTTTTTCAATTTTTCAGAAATTTTTTGGGGACATTTTTCGAACCTCTTTTGACATTTTTTCGGACATTTGTTTTTTTTACATTTTTCAAATTTTTTTTTTTTTTACATTTGAGGTTTGCTGGACAATATCTGTCATTGTTTTGTGTTCATTGATTTACAATATCAGTATAATATCTATAACCAGCTGGTCGCTGCCATTAAAGCACCACAGAAGAAGAGGAAGAGCTCCAGTTATTTGTGTTTTAGTAGTTATTAATGTGATGAAGCTCCACACACATCTCATGTGTTCATCTCCTCATGTACGTCAGTCTGGTCCTGATTTCATCCTCACTACCGCTACACCTCACACAGGAAACACTTTCTACAACGTTTCCTCTCTGGCGTTTTGTCCATAAATTAAAAATGTTCATAAGAGCAGGTCTCGCTGTGTGTGGTGGTTTGTCAGAGGTCGTTTTCCAAGGTCGCCTGATGTGTGATGATGTCATGATGTTTGTCACAGCTGAGTCACAGAAACACAACTAAACTAAAGCAACACTCATCCTCCTTCATGTCTTCCTGCTGCTGCGTCCTGTTGCTCCGTGTTCGGTGTCAGAACTCTCTCATAAGTATTCACAAACAAATGTTTAGTTATGTAACTCATAAACACGATGCAGGAATACATGTCTGTAAACCTGTATCTGTATATCTGAGCCTCTGATTTAAAACTCCTATATCATCAATTGTAAACAAACAGATCCTTTACTTAAGTAAAAGTACCAACATATTCATGTAAAAATACTCCACTATAAGTGAAAGACCTTCAGTCAAAATGAGTAAAAGTACACAATCATTAGCAGCTAAAAAATTAAAATTATGTTGTTGTTTTTTTATCTAAAATATGAATTTGTAAAGTAACTAAAGCTGTCAGATAAATGTAATGCAGTAAAATATAGAATATTTCTCTCGGTAGCATAACATAAAAATACTCAACTAATGTACAAGTACCTCAAAATTGTACTAAAGTACAGTAAATGTACTGAGTTACTTTCCACCTGTTGATTTCAGTCTTCACTCCGAGTAGAAACAAAACTATGATCTCTAAAGTTTTACTGAAAATAATGTTCAATCACTTAAACTGAAGAGTGTCACCGTTAGTCTCTACTGTCGGCAGCAGAGCTTCAATCAACGTGATCAATATGATCAATCAACATGATCGATATGATCAATCAACATGATCAATATGATCAATCAATATGATCCACAGTACCACAGTCACAAAAACAGCTTTTTACTACTGCCTTTAAAAAGCTTCAGAATATCTTACGCACACCTTAAAGTTCCCTTAAATCCATGAATTTAAGACCCCAACGTTATAGACGGGACAAGACTTTAAAATAAACCTTAAATTAAGTTAATAAAATCATAATAACTTTCAATCCCAGGTTACATCATGCTTCACACGAGGGATGGAGAACTTCTAGTTAACAAAACACATCAGCTGGACCAGGATGAATAAACACAATTCCAGAAATGTGAAATTAAGTTAATAAAGTCGGGATAAACTGTCAGATAAAATCATGTTTTAAGAAGAGATTTAAATCATAAATCTAACAGGAACATGCAGGATCAACTGAGTCTAACTGGAACCAGTTTCCAAACATGCAGACTCAGACTGGGACCAGTCTGAGTCTCTGACTCTCTGATCTACTGATCTACTGATCTACTGATCTACTGATCTACGGATCTACTGATCTACTGACCTTCTGCTCCTCAGTGTCCAGAAATCAATAATCCAATTAATGTGTTGACTGCTCGCTCACACTCCTCAATGTTTCTGACACTCTCTCACACTGCCGTCACTTCTCTCTCTCTTTTACAGCCTCTCTCCCTCCCTCCCTCTCTCTCTCTCCCTCCCTCTCTCCCTCTCTCTCTCTCTCCCTCCCTCTCTCCCTCTCTCCCTCTCTCTCCCTCTCCCTCCCTCTCTCCCTCTCTCCCTCTCTCTCTCTCTCTCTCACTCTCTCTCTCTCTCTCCCTCTCTCCCTCTCTCCCTCTCTCTCCCTCTCCCTCCCTCTCTCCCTCTCTCCCTCTCTCACTCTCTCTCCCTCTCTCTCTCACTCTCTCCATATCAGCCTTACGTCCTGTTCTTTTACACCCTGTGTTAGTGTTTGAGGTTAGTTAGCTCATAAAAGAGCCAATGATCAATAACAGATCAGCAGGTATCACTGAACGCTGCTGCAGTATCAGCTCTGCAGCCTGACGGTGGCGTGTTTGAGTCCAACATCCAACATCCTCTCTCTTTTAGCTCTTTGGTCTGATGCAAACAAACACAAGCTGACTCATCGACACCAGACTGACGTTTCAAAGTGTGAAGAGACGTTTCACCAAAATCAACTAAACAACTGAACAATGTAATATTAGTGACTGCTGCAGCTGTTACTCCGTATTCTACTGCAGCTGTTACTCCGTATTCTGCTGCAGCTGTTACTCCGTATTCTACTGCAGCTGTTACTCCGTATTCTACTGTAGCTGTTACTCCGTATTCTGTTGCAGCTGTTACTCCGTATTCTGCAGCTGTTACTCCGTATTCTGCTGCAGCTGTTACACCGTATTCTACTGCAGCTGTTACTCTGTATTCTACTGCAGCTGTTACTCCGTATTCTGTTGCAGCTGTTACTCCGTATTCTGCAGCTGTTACTCCGTATTCTACTGCAGCTGTTACTCCGTATTCTGCTGCAGCTGTTACTCCGTATTCTACTGCAGCTGTTACACCGTATTCTGCTGCAGCTGTTACTCCGTATTCTGCTGCAGCTGTTACACCGTATTCTCCTGCAGCTGTTACACCGTATTCTGCTGCAGCTGTTACACCGTATTCTGCTGCAGCTGTAACTCCGTATTCTGCTGCAGCTGTTACTCTGTATTCTGCTGCAGCTGTTACACCGTATTCTGCTGCAGCTGTAACTCCGTATTCTACTGCAGCTGTTACTCTGTATTCTGCTGCAGCTGTTACACCGTATTCTGCTGCAGCTGTTACTCCGTATTCTGCTGCAGCTGTTACACCGTATTCTGCTGCAGCTGTTACACCGTATTCTGCTGCAGCTGTAACTCCGTATTCTGCAGCTGTTACTCTGTATTCTGCTGCAGCTGTTACACCGTATTCTGCTGCAGCTGTTACTCCGTATTCTGCTGCAGCTGTTACACCGTATTCTGCTGCAGCTGTTACACCGTATTCTGCTGCAGCTGTTACTCCGTATTCTGCAGTTGTTCAGAGTTCAACCTGACTGGTAGCTTCAGCTGTAAGAAACTAACAGCAGACACACTGTTAGCACCTTGTTAGCACAGTAGCTAGCGGCAAACTGTGCTCCTGTTCAGTTCAGTTTCTGACCCAGTTTCTACGGTTAGAGACCAGACCGACCCTCACTGTGACCTCTGACCACCAGAGAGGTCATCATGGAGCAAACTGTCATCAGAAAAATGTTTCCTGAGGGGGTCTGAGATCAGCTTTCAATGACCCACTTACTGTCCACACACACACGGTGAAGATGCCTGTACTGTCATGTGTGAACATGAGCAGGTGTGATCCGAGGCTTTAGGTCAGCCTCTCTCTCCTTCTACTCTTATATTCTCCCCACGTCAGCATTATGCACGCTTCAGCTAACAGTGATACCATAAACAGTCCACCAGCTTTTAAACAGATTACAGTAGATTTAAAGTAGAAACCCAAACACAACCGTCCTCGGTTTGATCTAATCCTCTAACACACACAAACACACGTGACGCTGATCTCAGGTCAGATTGAGGCTGAAAGCAGCAGTTTATGGTGGTTTGTGGAGGTGAATCATTAGACAGCAGCTCAGGTGAATGTTGTTGGTTTCATGCTGTAAATATGAGGATAATGTCAGAGATTAGACCTGAGACTGAGGCTGGGTCCACTCTCCACACAGATTTATAATATACGGACTCATGATATCCATGTTTATGCAGATGACTCAGTCTTGTATGTAGCAGCATGTGGAGAAACTGGCTCAGATATTACAGATAAAAACTGGTTTCTTGGAGACGGAGACGACCAAAAACCACTGTTGATGTCTGATCGTCTGATGATTGGGTGGCTCATAAATAAAATGAGGATCAATGATTCATAAAGTCATAGAGTGTGTTATCGCTCTGAGCTGACGGACAGATTACTGCTCTGTGATCAGTGTAATCAGCTGATAACATGTTAAAGCCTCTGAACACCAGCCAGGTGTTTCAGGTCGTCTGTCTGATTAGACCTCCTCTCAGGACGGCGTGGGCGGGGACAGACTGACTGATTGATGTCTTCCTGAGTCTCCTGTTAGGGCGGGACAAGTTATCATGACCTCATGAAGCCCCGCCCACCTTCAACCTGAGCAGAGGTCAGACAGAAAATAACATTTACCAAGTGAAGGTTAAGTGAAGCTTCCCGTGACTCTGAGACGGTGTCTGGTGACAGTCAGATGCAGCGATGCTGACTCCACTGTTTTAAAGCTCCAGTCTGACTTTACTCAGGCAGCGGGTTCACCTGTTGGTCATGACATCACTTCCTGTCTAGCCTCTGTTCCACCAAAGAGTCTAGAAGCAAAGAGGTGAAACTCTGGTGTTTTTTTGACAACAGCTGCTAGATGGCACTGTTAGCCTAGCTTAGCACAAAGACTGGAAGCAGGTAGAAACTGTTAGCCTAGCTTAGCACAAAGACTGGAAGCATGTGGAAACTGTTAGCCTAGCTTAGCACAAAGACTGGAAGCAGGTGGAAACTGTTAGCCTAGCTCCATCAAAAGAGAGAAAATTCACCTCTCGACAACTTAAATAGATTTTTAAATTAAATTCTGATTTACATGAAAGAAGAAAGAAATTCAGCTCTGATTTATTTAAGATGTTGAGATAAATCTCAGTTGGTTTTAAGGTGGTCCAGAGCTGGTAGCGGGCTGATCCTGACCGGTCCTGGTAGTGGTCCAGATGCTGACCAAGTACTTGGTATCTTTTACCCAACAATAAGGCTGTTCTGAGGCTTTTCTGTACGGTTTAAAGGGAAAAACTGCTGTGAACTAACTAAATAACACAAAGCATCCATTTATTTAGACCTTAAAAATGTCCTTAAATGAAAACTACAGTTTACTAAAACTTGGGTTTTATTTTTGCAGTTGTATGTTGTTGTTTTTAGTTTTTCAGTTAAGATAAAACTTCAGGGTGAATTGGAAATTTAAAACCTCTTAATCCATGTAGAGAATACTTTAGAAAGCCCTTAATATATATTAGAATAATTACTCATTAACTAACTCCATTAACTTATGGTCAGCTAAGTTTAACCAGGTAACAAAACCAACAATGAATTTGTATCTTGATGGAAAAGGTATAAAAATCAATAATTTACTAATTTTAAGGTATAAATTCGGGGGTGAATTCTGGTCCAGTCTGATGTTCTGACCTGACTTTACTGTGATGGTTCGTGTCCAAAGCCTTCGTCCTTTCCTTGCAATGCATTCTGGTAGCGTGGCGGTGCGATTGGAGAGACGGGGCGCCACGTCGGCCGCTCCTCATTTGCATAAAGTTGAGGTCTCGGCTACTTTATGTAAATCAGGAGCGTCCGGTGTGACTCGCCTCCTCTAGAAACTCTTTATAAACTTATAAACTAACCGTTGATCTAAAACAAAGAGAGATTCATCAACATGGATTATTTCGACATTAAATGTTTTAGAAACACATCTCAGAACATGATAGAAGAGAAGAAAGTCTCCAAACGAGCCGCCATGTTGGTTCAAAGCTGGCAGCAGCAGCCCGCGAGGGAAAGAGTTCGTCCAATCAGGAGTCTCGTAGCAGCACATCAAGCGTCCAACGCTGAGAAGAGAGGAGATAAAAACGCCCCTGTGGACAGTGACCTTAATATCTCCTTAATGGAGCTTTTATTTTGAAAATCCTCCCTCAGTCAGACGGTGGAAGAAGCTCAGAGAGAGCTGAGTTTATATTAGTAGAGAGAAGCTGGAGACTGGATCATCTGTGGGTGAACAGGACTCCCAGTGTGATCCCAGCAGCTCCCAGTACAACCAGTCCAAACACCGTCCTCAGAGACCAGGACCCGGCTGCAGGTCCGGACTCACCGTACAGCTCCACAAAGGCATCCTGGGAAATGAAACAAACGTAATCAGCTTCCTGTCTTCTATACTTCTGTAGTTTGATAAATAAAACGTTCGTAATGTGAAGTCTGGTCGAGACGTTCACACACACAATTTTATATTTCTGTATTTTCCTCAAATATAATGAAAAATCAAATACAGACTGGATGTAAAATAAACTCCTGGTGTCTGTCGTATAGTGTGTGATGAACATCTCCATCATGTTATTTATTGTTCTGATTAATCATCTAATAAAGTAGTTCAGTAACAGACAAACGCCACAAGATGGCAGCAGCTGCATCTGTAGTCTGTCTGAGATTCATCAGAGTCCACAACACCTTCCTTCAGATGTTTCACAATAAAAGCCCGGTTAGGAAATGAAGGGACTCTCCACTGAAAAGGTATAGGGCTTTTAATTTGAAACGGAAACAGGAAGCAGTGACACACTTCTCAACCCTTCTGATAATCCCAGGAGACTCATGTTTTTTTCTTGGTCTTCTCCTGGTTTCGTCCCGAGGTCACAACTCTTCTGATTTATGTCACATTTTCACACTTTTTTCCTTATCGTCGTTATCTCAGACTGTTTGTGGACAGCGTGTTTCATCTCTATAACTCTAACTCTACCTAACAGGAGACAGCTACTGTTACAGCATGTATCAGCTCTATATCTCTAACTCCTGTAACTGTAACTAACTGTACAGTAACTGTAACTCTGACTGTAACTAACAGGAGACAGTTACTGTCTCACTGACTGAGACTCTGATCTCAGTCAGTGAGACAGTAACTGATGTTTACTGTGTGAGATCAGTCAGGTGTTAACGAGGAAATGCTGGGTTCTTTCCCTGCACGCTGTGTGTGTGTGTGTGTGTGTGTGTGTGTGTGTGTGTGTGTGTGTGTGTGTGTGTGTGTGTGTGTGTGTGTGTGTGTGTGTGTGTGTGTGTGTGTGTGTGTGTGTGTGTGTGTGTGTGTGTGTGTGTGTGTCTGTGTGTGTGTGTGAATAAGTTCTTTAAAGGCCTGTTTGAGGGTTCAGACGTCTCAGTGGAAAGTTTTGTTACTGAATTCTGAGAAAGCAGCTCAGCTCACCACATAGAGCTAACACACACACACACACACACACACACACACACACACACACACACACACACACACAGCTTCACCTCCTGCGTTGTTAGCGTGTTAGCATGTTAGCATGTCAGCATGTTAGCGTGTTGCTCAGCACTCTTAAAGGAGTTGATCCACCAGCCATCACTGCCAGACTCCCTTTGAAAATTAACTGAAAGACACACACACACACACACACACACACACACACACACACACACACACACACACACACACACACACACACCTCAGGTCAACTGTGTGTGTGTGTGTGTGTGTGTTTAGTAGTAATCTGAACAGAGTTTCTACAGAAACAGTCTGTCAGCTGATCTGAAGCCGGAGGCGGAAACTCAACCACACAGATTACTTGGAAAGATATTTCTAGGTAATACCACACACACACACACACACACACACACACACACACACACACACACACACACACACACACAGGTCTTATCAGGCAGTAGATAGAACTGAAGGAAACCACAGCGACAGGAGAGAATATAAATATATAAATAGAAAGTGAAAGCTTCTCTGTGTTCAGAGCTCTCTGAAACCTCACCAGGACCTGATCCAGGTCCTGATCCAGGATGGACCTCAGAACCCTTCTCGATCAGAGGTTGGAATGGACCCGTTAACTACTAGTTGGTCTTTAAACACAGGTTCTCCCATTGGAAGTGGTCGGTTTTTTAAATGATGTGTTTTCTAATAGAAGTTTGGAGTGGAGCCGTTGATTTAGAGCTTTTTCAACGGAGGTTTGGTGGTTTTATTAATCGTGTGTTTTCCCGATGGACTCTGGTACCGACCTGTTAACGACCAACTGCTTTTTAATTACAGGATTTCGGATGACAGTTTGGAGCCGGCCAGTTAACAGGTGGCTGCTTTTAAATATGAGGTTTTCTAATGGAAGTTTGGAATAAAGCAGTTAATGATCAGCTAGTTTCGTCTGTTTTGGTTGTTTTTTTAAACTTTATGTTTTACTAATGAAAGTTTGGAATGGACCATTTAAAAAGATAGTTTATTTTTAATCTTACTCAGGTGAATTTTTGAGCCCATAAATAGTTTTTAACTAATAATATTTTAATAAGGCCGGCAGCTGACAAACATAATAAATAATAAATAATAAATCTGCCAGTTATTTAGTGTCTAAATGGTCCAACATGGCCGCAAAGTTTACAGTGAAATGAGCTGCATGTTTCAGTCTGAAGAGTCTCTGTCTGTCTGCACATCCTCTAACTGTTACACTCACACACACACATGCACGCACACATGCACGCACACACACATGCACGCACAGATGCACGCACACACACATACATGCACACAGTTTCTCTGCAGAGTTTTAGGGATTTTCTGCACTTTGCATATAATTTGCATTCGAACCAAAATACTCTGATCTACACACTGAACCACACAAACACACACACACACACACACTCTCACACACATACACACACACACACACACACACACACACACACACACACACACACACACATGTATCATGGTTGTTGGTTGATTATCATTATTATTATCAGAGTTTTACCACCAACCAGACGTCATGTTGATATTATTGATCATTTCTCTTACTGATGAAGTTAATGTGACGTAAATTCATCCAGACGGAACTTAACTCCTCCTGGAAGACTTCCAAGGACACCAGGACCTCTCTAGTGTATCCTGGAAGGACTGAGCCCCCGTCAAGCATCCTGGAACCACTTTACGTCCCTCATTAGGAGACTCTCAAGGACCTCCTGGAACCAAGACAAAGACCATATGAGCCTGGAACCCTGACAACCCTGAACCCTGTCCTGGAACTCCTTCAAGGACCGCTGGAACCCAATCCAAGACCCCTCAAGCACTCTCAACCATCTCTGAACTATCTCAGTGACCTCTGACTGTGGAAGGGTAACTTTCAAGGACCCTTGGACCCCGTTTAGGAACCTCAAGAGCCCTTTAATAGACCATGTAACCCTTCAAGGACCCCTGACAAAAAACACACAATCATATGCAAGCTCTTTCAAGGATCCCCTGGACCACTTCAAGGACTTTTGTCAGGGATTCCAACCCCTTCAAGGACACCTGGAATTCTGTCAAGTCCTCTCAAGCACCCAGCAGGACTGCTGGAACTCTGTAAACCCTGAACCCTGTCCTGGAAGTCCACCTGGAGCCCTTTCAAGCTTACATGAACTCTTTCAAGGACCCCTAGAAGCCCTTCAAGAATCACAGAAACTCAAGCAAAGACCCCTCAAGCACCCCTGAACCCAGTCGAAGGACCACAAGGTACTTTTCAAGGACCCCTGGAACCCCTTATGACCCCTTCACCCCCTGTTACCAAACTCTATGAACTCCCTGATTGATTTACAGTTCATTCTGTCTCTGACCTGCCGTCCTCCACCTGTCCACCAGGTGTCCTCCACCTGTCCACCAGGTGTCCTCCACCTGTCCACCTGTCCTCCACCTGTCCACCAGGTGTCCTCAGACTTCCCTCCGGTCACCTGACTCCCCCCCCACAGTATTTAACCCGGCCCGTCTCCCCCTGCTCTTCTTCCTGCTCTCTCGTTACCTGTTCCTCACCTGCTCCTCAGAAAGGAGAGAATCATCAGCGTGGTGTTAAATCAGCAGAAAGCTGAGTGAGGTTTGGTGTGTGTGAGCGTGAGAAGAAGCGAGGTCATCCTCTTACCCATCCTCCGTTATCCTCCATCCATCCCCGGAGCGGCGGCGAGTCCAGACTCTCCTCCATCCACCCGGCGATGTCGTCCACCTGCCACGCCGCGCCCGTGTTGACCACCTCCGTGCACAGAGCGCCGCCCAGCTCCATCATGGCCACGATCCGTCCCCAGTTCACTCCGTCTCTGAACAGCTCCTCTCTGACCGCCGTCAGGCCTCGCCGCCGCGCCGTCCTGCCGCCATCGCCCAGCAGCAGAGCCGACACCTGGGCCGACAGGTCGCCGCGGTAACGGCGCTCCAGCTCGTCGCCGGCACACCTCAGGACCACCTGCAGCCGGGGCGGGGCCGAGCGGGGTTCTACCAGGAGACAACCAATGAAGAAGAAGGAGACGAGTGATGTCAGAGCAGACAACGGTGACATCATGTGACATCATGTGACATCATGTGACATCATAATACTAGGACACAAGGTGGGGGGGGTAAAAAGTGACATCATATTAAAAGAGGGCTGAAAAGTAGTAGTAGTACTTGTGGTAGTAGTAGCAGTAGTAGTACTTATGGTAGTAGTAGTATTAGTAGTACTAGTACTTGTGGTAGTAGTAGCAGCAGTGGTTCTTGTGGTAGTAGTAGCAGTAGTAGTACTTATGGTAGTAGTAGTATTAGTAGTACTAGTACTTGTGGTAGTAGTAGTAGTAGTAGTAGTAGTAGTAGTACTAGTACTTGTGGTAGTAGTAGTAGTAGTAGTAGTACTAGTACTTGTGGTAGTAGTAGTAGTAGTAGTAGTAGTACTAGTACTTGTGGTAGTAGTAGTAGTACTAGTACTTGTGGTAGTAGTAGTACTAGTAAAGTATGTTTAATAGAAGTCACGTCTATGACATCATAATGACCTTTAAGACAGCGCCAGGTGTGAACGCATCACCTGTTACCATGACAACGGTAAACCTCCTCACCTTGCTGAGAGTCTTCCAGAGCGACTCTTCTCTGTGACGTCATCGCTCCCTCTGATCTCCATGACGACGACGAGGAGGCTGCGTTGGGTCCGCGCTGACCGCCGGTCCGGCTCCGTGATGGCGGGTCACGCCGTCCCGTGGCGGCGTGGAGCAGCTTGTAGCGGAGGAAATCCTCCACGATGTCCCGGCTGGTGTAAGCGGCGGCCATCTTTCACTGCCACGCCCCCTACCTGCTGTCACACATCACTGAGCCAATAGGAGCACAGCACCTGATGACGTCACTAAGGAGCGTTCCAGGTGATCCGTCAGATCTGGATTTATGACATGTGAAGGAACACAAACTGTTGGTTGTCCATGGTTACAAAGAAGAGATTAAAACTCATATACAGGTTATATATCTGTAGAAAGTCCAGCTGATCGATCCCCGAGGAGCTGATCGATTAATCAGCTTTAATACAGGTTATCTGTAGAAAGTCCAGCTGATCGATCACCGAGGAGCTGATCGATTAATCAGCTTTAATACAGGTTATCTGTATTAAGTCCAGCTGATCGATCCCCGAGGAGCTGATCGATGGATGATCATCTGCTGATTGAAGCCAACATGATGAATCAGACCGAAGAGAGGAAACAGATCAGCAGCTGATGATCATCAGGCTGCAGAGCCTCGCTCTCACCCGGCTGCTGGTTCCTCCTCCCCGGTGAGTCCGGCGGGATTCCCCCCCCAGCGCTCCTCTCACCAGACTACTGCCAGAAAACTCACGATTTAAACATGCACATGATGATGATGAAGATGATGAAGGCTTTTTGTTTCTCCTTGATCCGGTTCTGACTCGGTTCTGCTCCGGCTCTGATCCGGAGAGATGAGCGTTCACTTCCTCCTGCGTCTCTCTCATTCATGCTTTCACTGCTGAGTGTGCGCGCGTGCGTGAGCGTGCACGTTACAACGATCCTCCAAAGTCTTGATTTGTGTTTATTATTATTACTATAGTAGTAGTACTATTTAACATGTTATTATTGTTCTTATTAGTAGTAGTAGTAATCCACTTGGTAAATAGCCCAGTACTTGTAGTAATTTTAGCAGAAGTATTATTATAGTATTATTATAATTAGTAATAATAATAGTAGTAGTAGTAGTAGCCTACTTGGTAAATAGCCCAGTATTTGTAGTATAGTACTTATAACAGTAGTTGTAGCAGAAGTATTATTATAGTATCATTATAATTAGTAATAATAGTAGTAGCAGTATTTAACGTGTTATTATTGTTCTTATTAGTAGTAGTTGTAGTAGCCCTCTTGGTATATAGCCCAGTACTTGTAGTATAGTACTTGTAGCAGTAGTTGTAGCAGGAGTATTATTATAGTATTACTATAATTAGTAGTAATAATAGTAGTAGCAGTAGTATTAGTAGTAAGCATAGAAGTATTGTCGTTGTTATTCTCATTAGTCGAGCTTTTAGTGGTAGTATAGCATTAATGGTAGTAATATTTGTAGTATAAGCATTATTAATACTAGTAGGCTAGTATTGATATTAATAGTACTTGTAGTAGTAGTTCTTGTAGCAGAAGTATTATTATTGGTACTAGCAGTAGCATTAGTACTTGTAGTAGTAGTGGAAGTGGTAGTAGTTGTGGTATAATCAGCAGTAGAGCCATTAGTATGAGAAGTATTATTACTAATATTGTTATTAGTAGTACAGTAGTTGTTAGTAGTAGTTCCTCTCTCAGTAGTAGTTGTAGCGGTAGTAGTAGTAGTAGTAGTATATTTATGTATATTCTATTCTATTTTAAAGGTAGTTTGACAGATTAAAGCAGCTGTTGTTGTTATTGTATGTTTGCTGCCACCTGCTGGTGATTCACACAAACACTTCTATCACACATATATACTCTATACACTGTATATACTGTATATATATATAT
>CAKAOJ020000229.1:1007500-1010000 GCA_916701645.2 Sebastolobus alascanus
ATCACTACCTGCTCAGGTACTCTGATCACTACCTGCTCAGGTGCTCTGTATACTACCTGCTCAGGTACTCTGATCACTACCTGCTCAGGTACTCTGTCCACTACCTGCTCAGGTACTCTGTTCACTACCTGCTCAGGTACTCTGTATACTACCTGCTCAGGTACTCTGTATACTACCTGCTCAGGTACTCTGTATACTACCTGCTCAGGTACTCTGTATACTACCTGCTCAGGTACTCTGTATACTACCTGCTCAGGTACTCTGTATACTACCTGCTCAGGTACTCTGTATACTACCTGCTCAGGTACTCTGTATACTACCTGCTCAGGTACTCTGTATACTACCTGCTCAGGTACTCTGTATACTACCTGCTCAGCTACTCTGTACACTACCTGCTCAGGTACTCTGTATACTACCTGCTCATGTACTCTGTATAATACCTGCTCAGGTACTCTGTCCACTACCTGCTCAGGTACTCTGTTCACTACCTGCTCAGGTACTCTGTATACTACCTGCTCAGGTACTCTGTTCACTACCTGCTCAGGTACTCTGTACACTACCTGCTCAGGTACTCTGTTCACTACCTGCTCAGGTACTCTGTTCACTACCTGCTCAGGTACTCTGTTCACTACCTGCTCAGGTACTCTGTTCACTACCTGCTCAGGTACTCTGTACTCTACCTGCTCAGGTACTCTGTTCACTACCTGCTCAGGTACTCTGTACACTACCTGCTCAGGTACTCTGTTCACTACCTGCTCAGGTACTCTGTTCTCTACCTGCTCAGGTACTCTGTTCACTACCTGCTCAGGTACTCTGTTCTCTACCTGCTCAGGTACTCTGTTCACTACCTGCTCAGGTACTCTGTTCACTACCTGCTCAGGTACTCTGTTCACTACCTGCTCAGGTACTCTGTATACTACCTGCTCAGGTACTCTGTTCACTACCTGCTCAGGTACTCTGATCACTACCTGCTCAGGTACTCTGATCACTACCTGCTCAGGTACTCTGTATACTACCAGCTCAGGTACTCTGTATACTACCTGCTCAGGTACTCTGTATACTACCTGTGTAAATGTGTTTTTCAGTTTGCTAACCCAGACTTCATGCAGCCTATCTCTGAGGTCGTTGATGAGGTCATTCAGAACTGTCCAATCGATGTGAGGAGACCTCTCTACAAGGTAACTCACCTGAGCACACCTGAGGACACCTGAGTAGGTTTGATGAAAACCAACAGATGTCAGATTGTTGTTGTGTGTTTGTGGTAGAACATCGTGCTCTCCGGAGGATCCACCATGTTCAGAGACTTTGGGCGGCGGCTGCAGAGAGACCTGAAGAGAACAGTGGACGCCAGACTGAGACTGAGTGAAGAACTCAGTGGAGGACGGATAAAGGTCAGACGGACGGACAGACAGAGAGACAGACAGAGAGACAGACGGACAGACAGACAGAGAGACGGACAGAACTAACCAACTGTTTACTGATTTTCTGTGTTTGTGTTTGCAGCCGAAGCCGATGGAGGTTCAGGTCGTCAGTCATCACATGCAGCGCTACGCCGTCTGGTTCGGAGGCTCCATGTTGGCGTCCACGGTAACCACAAACACACACACATTAGTACTTCTATATTTAGGGGGGGACCCTCAGTAACATCCTGTCCCCCGACACTGACCTAAACCTAAACCTGATTATAACCCTAAACATAGAACAAAGTCCAGACCAGGACCAGAACCATAAGAACATGTCCTCACTGTCCTCGACTCGTTCCAGGTCTGAAAACTGAGATCCGTCCTCACAGAGACGGACGTTGTCTGTTTGTTTGTTTGTGTTTCCAGCCGGAGTTTGTCCAGGTGTGTCACTCTAAGAAGGACTACGATGAGATCGGCCCGAGTATCTGTCGGCACAACCCCGTGTTCGGCATCATGTCCTGATGGCAGCGGCAGCTACAGACGGCTAACCTGTTAGCCTGTTAGCCTGTTAGCCCACTAGATAGCCAGCCAGCTAGTCCGTTAGCCCACTAGATAGCCAGCCAGCTAGTCCGTTAGCCTGTTAGCCCACTAGATAGCCAGCCAGCTAGTCCGTTAGCCTGTTAGCCCACTAGATAGCCAGCCAGCTAGCCCGTTAGCTTGTGGGCTTTGCAGCTTGCTGTTTACCTGCTATCTGCTAGCCACCAGCCACTTAGCCAATAGCCTGTTAATCTCTTGCCCCATTCAGTTTTGAGCCTGCTATGCTACTAGACAGTTAGCAGGCTAGCTCAGTCTCATCAAGCACATGGAGGTCTGGAGAAACCGAGGCACAACAATCTGTTAGAAAGTGTGGTGGCGTTTTATTTTAACGGTCACTACAGAGAACTTGTTTCCTGTCCAAAAAAACAACTAGAAAGATTTTCTCTAAACATTTAAAGGTGATCGCAGGATCTCTCCAGACCTCCAGATGAGCTCTAGCTAGCTGCTAGCCTGTTAGCCTTTAGAAGACTTTACGTGTCTTTAAAAAGACGGTTGACAAT
>CAKAOJ020000229.1:1015000-1020000 GCA_916701645.2 Sebastolobus alascanus
TATCCAAAGAATCTGTGAAAAAGTCTGAAAAATCTGTCTGTCTTTAAATATGAATATAGATGAGAGTTTCCGTGGTAACCGGCGGCCCACAATAACGGCAGAGAAGAAGAGGAGGAAGTCTCACGGCTGCAACATGAGCGGTGAAAAACTGACCAAACACATCGCAGGAAGAGGTCGACCCACCGTGAGGACCGCCAGGACCGCCAGGACCGCCAAGTCCACCGGCACCGCCACCAGGACCCCCAGGACCACCAAAACCTGCAGAAGCGCCAAGACCGCCAGGACCACCACCAGGACCGCCAGGACCAACAGCACCGGCAGCACCGGCCCCCGTAAGAGGAAGATGAGTGATGACGGAAATTCGCAGCCCGACCGCTGTCAGGACGTCATCCAATCAGAAGAGAGGAGCTCCATCAGAGAGACGCCTTCAAAAGTCAGAAGCATCACACGACGAGGACAGACACGAATCCAACGCACCCGAGCTCAGGGAGGAGGAGAGGAGGAGGAACTGATGGTGAAGGAGGAGGAGGAGGAGCTGATGGTGAAGGAGGAGGAGGAGGAGCTGATGGTGAAGGAGGAGGAGGAGGAGCTGATGGTGAAGGAGGAGGAGGAGAAGGGAGTCAAACCTGTGAAGATAAAAATGGGGGACACGTGGAGGCCGAGGAGGAAGGCGGTCGGTCCTCCAATCAGATATCTGATAGAGTCCGAGGAGGCCAATCACAGCAGAGCGAGGGCAGCGGAGGTGAAGAGGAGGCTGGAGAGGCTGAGGAGGGAGGAGGAGGAGGAAGAGGAGGAGGAGGAGGACAGGAGAGGAGGAGAGGAGCTAACAGAGAGGACAGACAGCAGCAGGGTGGCGTCCTCGGAGGAAGGATGGCGGCAGTTCTGTCAGGTTCGTCCTCAAGAATCTGTGAAAATTGTCCGAAAATATATCCGAAATTATTAGTTTATGTGAAAAATGTCCTCTGTCTACCTGTCTGTCTGTCTACCTGTCTGTCTGTCTACCTGTCTGTCTGTCTACCTGTCTGTCTGTCTTCAGGTGTGCGGTCTGACCTTCACCTGTCTGTCGTCTCTGCGGCGCCACCTCTCCGTCCACGCAGCAGGACGCCGGTTCAGCTGCCACCTCTGCAACAGGAAGTTCAGCTGCGCCGACTCCCTGCGCCTGCACCAACAGAGCCGTCACCACGGCAACGGGGCGACGCCCAGCGGTACCCGAGCCGCTGACGACAAACAGGAAGAGGAGGAGGTTAACGCCGGGGGCGATGGAGGGAGGAGTAAAGATGAGGAGGACAAGCCCCTCCTCCCAGCTCCCACCAAGGCTCCTGATTGGTCGAGACACAGGAAGCGTGTTCGCAGAAATCCCTGGTGGTGGGCCGACTACCGGATCACCAAGAGGAGGTGGAGGAGGCGGCAGGAGAAAGATGGAGGGAGGAAGAGAAAGAGGTGTACAGAGGAGGAGGAGGAGGAGGAGGTGAAACGAATCTGTGTGAAGGAGGTGGGAGGAGAGGAAGGAGAGAGGAGAAGAGATGGAGGAGAAAAGGAGGAGGTGGGAGGAGGAGAGGAAGGAGAGAGGGGAGGAGGTGGAGGAGAAAAGGAGGAGGTGATGGAGCAGCCTCAGAGGCCGAGGAGGAAGATGGTCGGCCCCCCAATCAGATACCTCCTGGAGTCAGAGGAGCAGTCACATGGTCCGGTAACAGCCAATCAGGGCCGAGCGAACGGACCCAAAAAAATAGGAAGACCAAGAAAGGTCGTGATTGACAGTGAGGCTGGGGGCGGGGCTTCAGAGATGACTGACAGGTCTGAGGCTACAGAGAGACAGACAGGTGACATCATCGCAGTGAGACAGACAGGTGACATCATCGCAGAAAGACAGACAGGTGACATCATCACAGAGAGACAGACCGGTCGGATCAATCACGGCCGAGTGAAACGACCCAAAAAAAGAGGAAGACCAAAAAAGGTCATTACTTACAGTGAGGCTGGGGGCGGGGCTTCAGAGAGACAGACAGGTGGCTTGGTCGCAGAGAAACAGACGGGTCACATGATCGCAGAGAGACAGACAGGTGACATCATCACAGAGAGACAGACGGATCGGACCAATCAGGGCCGAGCAAACGGACCGAAAAAAAGGGGAAGACCAAAAAAGGTCTTGATTGACAGTGAGGTTGGGGGCGGGGCTTCAGAGATGACTGACAGGTCTGAGGCTGCAGAGAGACAGACAGGTGACATCGCAGAGAGACAGACAGGTGACATCCTTACAGAGAGACAGACAGGTGACATCGTTACAGATAGACAGACAGGTGACATCGTTATAGAGAGACAGACAGGTGACATCGTTATAGAGAGACAGACAGGTCACATCGTTATAGAGAGACAGACAGGTGACATTGTTACAGAGAGACAGACAGGTCACATCGTTATAGAGAGAGAGACAGGTCACATCGTTACAGAGAGACAGACAGGTCACATCGTTATAGAGAGACAGACAGGTGACATCGTTACAGAGAGACAGACAGGTGACATCGCTATAGAGAGAAAGACAGGTCACATCGTTATAGAGAGACAGACAGGTGACATCGTTACAGAGAGACAGACAGGTGACATCGCTATAGAGAGAAAGACAGGTCACATCGTTACAGAGAGACAGACAGGTGACATCGCTATAGAGAGAAAGACAGGTCACATCGTTACAGAGAGACAGACAGGTGACATCGTTGCAGGGAGACAGACAGGTGACATCGTTGCAGAGAGACAGACAGGTGATATCTTTGCAGAGAGACAGACAGGTGACATCGTTGCAGAGAGACACACAGGTGACATCGTTATAGAGAGACAGACAGGTGACATCGTTATAGAGAGACAGACAGGTGACATGGTTGCAGAGAGACAGACAGGTGACATCTTTGCAGAGAGACAGACAGGTGACATCGTTGCAGAGAGACACACAGGTGACATCGTTATAGAGAGACAGACAGGTCACATCGTTATAGGAAGACAGACAGGTGACATCGTTACAGAGAGACAGACAGGTGACATCGTTACAGAGAGACAGACAGGTGACATCGTTGCAGGGAGACAGACAGGTGACATCGTTGCAGAGAGACAGACGGGTGACATCGTTACAGAGAGACAGACGGGTGACATCGTTACAGAGAGACAGACAGGTGACATCGTTGCAGAGAGACAGATGGGTGACATCGTTACAGAGAGACAGACAGGTGACATTGATGCAGAGAGACAGACAGGTGACATCGTTACAGAGAGACAGACAGGTGACATCGTTACAGAGAGACAGACAGATGACATCGTTACAGAGAGACAGACAGGTGACATCGTTACAGAGAGACAGACAGGTGACATCGTTACAGAGAGACAGACAGGTCACATCGTTACAGAGAGACAGACAGGTGACATCGTTACAGAGAGACAGACAGGTGGTCGGACCAATCAGGGCCGAGCGAACGGACCCAAAAAAAGAGGAAGACCAAAAAAGGTTTTGATTGACAGTGAGGCTGGGGGCGGGGCTTCAGTGATGATTGACAGGTCTGAGGCTGCAGAGAGACAGACAGGTGACACCATCGCAGAGAGACAGACAGGTGACATCCTCGCAGAGAGACAGACAGGTTCATACAGACGGACCTACCTGGAGTACAGAGACCTGCAGAGCGGTCAGGTGACTCTTATCTCCCCCTGTTACATCACACTGAAGCGTCTCCTCTGATTGGTTGATTAACAGGTGAGACAGGAAACGTGTACATGACTCAGAAAGACAGACAGGTCACAGATAGACAGACAGGTCACAGATAGACAGACAGGTCACAGATAGACAGACAGGTCAGAGGGAGACAGACAGGTCAGAGGGAGACAGACAGGTCAGAGGGAGCCGTTCTAAAGTGTATTTTCAGTGTTTTATCAGATGTCTATTATTTCTAGCAGAAACAGTGACTGTGATTAAAGGACTGTTTACTGAATGTATATACATTTATACTGAATGTATTCTGAATGTATGTACATGTATACTGGATGTATATACATGTATACTGTATATATATATAGTTATCCTGCTCCAGGACGCCCTGACTGACTGTATTATGTGAACTGTTCATGTGTTCATTACTGAATGATATACCATCAGGATGCTGCTGCTATTCACTTTTTATAAGATGTATTTATTGTTCAGATTTAATAAACTGAGACTGTTAACATGTTTTTATTTTCAGCTTCATGTTGCACACAGCAAGTCAATATATATATATATATTAATATAATATTTAAATCACAACTCAGTCCAATGTGTGACATCACATCATCATTATTATATATTATATTATATTATACCATACTATACCATATTACATTGCACCTTATACTGTTTATATATAAAACTATATGTATATAAGTATATATAAATATATATATATATATATATATATATTATTCATTTTATATATTAATATAATATTTAAATCACAACTCAGTCCAATGTGTGACATCACATCATCATTATTATATATTATATTATATTATATTATATTATATTATACCATACTATACCATATTACATTGCACCTTATACTGTATATATATATAAAACTATATGTATATACGTATATATAAAAATATATATATATATTATATTCGTTTTATATATTAATATAATATATATTTTAAATAATTGGAGGCGCACAGCAGACACATTACGGTAACACCTCCGTGGTCCATTACGGTAAAACAGCCGGAACCGGAAGTGAGGTCAGACAGAAGCGGCAGCGGTTTGTTTTGAAGATGAAGATGAAGCTCGTGCTGAAATGACTGAAAGCGGCGCTCAGGTGAGAAAAATAAACACGTGACTTTACGTTCACGTGCTTCATGAGTCTCTCTGTGTTCTACCTGTAGTACTACAGTAGTACTACTACAGTACTGTAGTACTACTACAGTACTGTAGTAGTACTACAGTACTACAGTACTACTACAGCACTGTAGTAGTACTACATTACTACTAG
>CAKAOJ020000229.1:1025000-1030000 GCA_916701645.2 Sebastolobus alascanus
CCAGAGTGAATGTTTTGCGGGCCCTACTTCTCCTGCTGTCGCTGACAGGCGGTGCTTCGGTCGCTCCCAAACATGGCCTCCATGACGGAGCGACCGCTTCAACTTTAATCCTCCTCCTGTTCTTCACCGCTGCACCGTGTTTCCTCCGGTCCGGGAGCCCCGGGATGATCCACCGGAGCCCGGTACCGTGCAGCCCGTGCGACGAGGAGGCTTTCTCCCTGTGAACAGGTCCGATTAAAGCTGGAGAGGAAAAACACAACCGCATCAAATCAGTAAGGAGGCTTTTTCACCTTCCTCTCGACTCTTCTAAAGGTTTTCTTCCCGGTTTCTCTCTCTAACTTGACGCCGGTCGGTACCGGGGACCGGGGAGCGGTGAATAAGCGCGCGGGGAGCCGGGGTGGACTCGGTTCTGGTGCTAACAGCTAGCCTGCTAATGCTAATACTAACTGGGCGGTCCGAGGAAGCTAACTGCTAACTGCTAACGGCTAACTGCTAATGGCTAACTGCTAACGGCTAACTGCTAACTGCTAACGGCTAACTGCTAACGGCTAACTGCTAACGGCTAACTCTTAATTGCTAACGGCTAACTCCTAATTGCTAACGGCTAACTGCTAATTGCTAACTGCTAACGGCTAATTGCTAACAGCTAACGGCTAACAGCTAACTGCTAACGGCTAACTCCTAATTGCTAACGGCTAACTGCTAATGGCTAACGGCTAAATGCTAACGGCTAACTGCTAACTGCTGTGTTTCTACAATTCAGCTCAATGTACAGAACTAACACCGTTAGTGTTTCCTGAAGGAGAAACAGCTGCTGTTTGAGGACGTGTTTATATGTATTTACATATAAAGTAACTCAGTTAAAGAGTAATAATTAGTGTAGTACTCTGACTCACTGACAGATGGTTTATTAGCACAGTCACATCATCATCATCACATCTCATTATTAGTTATTAGTTATTAGTTATTAGCTATTAGTTTTGGGTCTCAGTCAACAACTGATAACAAACTAATACAGAAACCAATCGATCTATTCATCGATCTGTGGGGTCTGTTGTGATGCTGGTACACATGTAGTATTCAGATCCTTTACTCCAGTAAAAGTACTAACACTCTGTAAAAATACTCTTTTACAGCAGAAGTACTAATAACACTGTAGAAATACTCTGTTACAGTAGAAGTACTGATACCACACTGTAGAAATACTCTGTTACAGTAAAAGTACTAATACCACACTGTAGAAATACTCTGTTACAGTAAAAGTACTCATACCACACTGTAGAAATACTCTGTTACAGTAGAAGTACTAATACCACACTGTAGAAATACTCTGTTACAGTAGAAGTACTGATACCGCTCTGTAGAAATACTCTGTTACAGTAAAAGTACTAATACCACACTGTAAAAATACTTTTACAGTAAAAGTACTAATACCACACTGTAGAAATACTCTGTCACAGTAGAAGTACTGATACCACACTGTAAAAATACTGTTACTGTAAAAGTACTAATACCACACTGTAGAAATACTCTGTTACAGTAAAAGAACTAATACCACACTGTAGAAATACTCTGTTACAGTAAAAGTACTAATACCACACTGTAGAAATACTCTGTTACAGTAAAAGTACTAATACCAAATTGTAAAAACAATATGATACAGTAAAAGTACTAATACCACACAGTAAAAATACTCTGTTACAGTTAAAGTACTAATACCACACAGTAAAAATACTCTGTTACAGTTAAAGTACTAATACCACACAGTAAAAATACTCTGTTACAGTTAAAGTACTAATACCACACTGTAAAAACACTCTGTTACAGTTAAAGTACTAATACCACACAGTAAAAATACTCTGTTACAGTTAAAGTACTAATACCACACAGTAAAAATACTCTGTTACAGTTAAAGTACTAATACCACACTGTAAAAACACTCTGTTACAGTTAAAGTACTAATACCACACAGTAAAAATACTCTGTTACAGTTAAAGTACTAATACCACACTGTAAAAATACTTTGTTACAGTTTAAGTACTAATACCACACAGTAAAAATACTCTTACAGTAAAGGTACTAATACCACACAGTAAAAATACTATGTTATAGTAAAAGTATACACGTACCACCAAACAACATGGAGGCGGGTTTGACTGTAGTGTTGTACAGTAGGTAGTGTTTAAAGTGATGGAACAGATCAGTGGTACTACTACTACTACTACTACTACTACTACTACTACTACTACTACTACTACTAAGTAAGGATACATCACGCTGGACTTTAACATTGTTTTCTGAAATTTGTAAAACAAAATGTAACAATTAAATACAAATTTGTATTTTATTTATTATTAAAATAATAAATCATACACCAGCAACTTGATAAGAAAATTTTCTAAATTAACAGAATATTTATTCATTATTAGAAGAGACGGAGCTCATCGTGTTTCAGGAAATAAAATAAAAACGATACAAGACGGCAAGGTCAAAGGTCACTGATGTCTGTTTACTGGCTGGCTGCTGTGATTGGCTGGATGAGCTGTCAGTCGTAATGATTGACATGTTGTCAGTGGGTCACTGGGTCACACTGCTGTCCTCCAGGCTGCTCTAGTGGACTCTACTGGACTCTAGTGGACTCTACTGGGCTCTAGTGGACTCTACTGGACTCTACTGGACTCAGGGTCCCGGTTGAGCTCCTCCTCTTCATCACTGCTGATGATCCAGTCTGGTTCTGTAGTTTGGACCTCTGGTCTGGACCGGGCTGAAGGCAGCGTCACACTGAGAACGTGTTGATGGATAGAATAACTTGTCCTTAGTTAAATCGAGCTGTTAAAGGGACCTCAGTGTTCTTCATCACTCACTTCATTAATGTAATACAACCAGTCATTAAACAGTTATCAAGTTTATTTTATTATTAATCAGAGTCCTTTCATATTGATCATCTGATGTGATTCTTCTATTTCTCTAAATGTTGATTAAATATGTGTCTGACACATTAAAATAATATATTAATAGTGAAGGTGCTGATTGAGATATGAAGTTTATCAGATTATTGATGTGACTTGAATAAAAGTTTAATGTGAGATCAGCTGATGGTTTATTAGAGAAGACGTCTAACTCTGTTAGAACTTCAGAAACACTCAGTGGTGTTACAGAGTGGAGCCTCTTCCCTCACAGATGATCTTTGGTTGAGTTTCACTTTGTTCTGACTGAATTAACATTATTAGTGATCAGCTGATGTATGAAGGAGAACTACATCCAAGATGGCCGCCCATTCAGACCATAACGAGTCACCGTTTTAACATGAACGTTTCCTTTTCTGCGTGGTTAAACAAAGATAGTTTGTTGGGAAGACTCCTGACTCTGCATCTCTTCCAGTGGACTCAATCTGAAGCCCTCTCTCTCTGTTTGTTTTTTACCCAGAATGCCATCTGAGGCTCAGTCCCAGGAGCCTCGGGACAGAGGACCGGCCCCTCCCGTCACTCGGGCCGGACGCAGCGCTCAGCTGGCCAAAGCCGCCGCTACAAGCCCCGCCCCTGAGAGGCGGTCTCGCGGGCGACCTCGGAAAGATGGGAGCAGCGGCCGCTCTGCGCCTCCCACTCCTCCTCCTCCACCTCCTCCACCACCTCCTCCACCTTCCAAATCAAGGAAGAAGTAAGTCAACGCAGCGTTTTCCATGTGAAACAATGAGCTGGATTTCTGGTCGCCTGCAGGTTATAGTTCAGAGTCAGCGTGTGTTTTATGTGACGTTATTAGACCGATATCTTCTATAGTTGTTCCCAGTGTCCCACTAATATTATCAGTATTCTACTATTAGTAGAACTAGATTCTAGTGGTGGCTGCTAGGATTGATTCAGACTCTGGGATCCAAATATTTCTAATAACTCTAACAGAACGTTATAAAGTCCACAAGTCAACAGTTATTGAACAAAGATAGATGTATTCATTTCCATAATCCATGTTTTTATTAGGCTGTCAAAGTTAACGTGATAATAACATGATAATAACGCGTTAACGCAAATTTTTTTAACGACACTATTTTCTTTAACGCATTAACACAACTTGTGATTTTTAGGTTGTAGCGGCTCAGTTTTAAAGCTAGAGGGAAGATACTGGTATCATATATATATATATATATATATATATATATATATATATATATATATATATATATATTTATATATATATATATATATATATATATATATATATATATATATATATATATATATATATATATATAGAGAGGTGTATATATATATTTACTGGTATCATAGTAAACTATAAAACCTGATGAATCCATCGGTACCAACCAGGTCATACTAGCTAGGAAAAACTGTCATGTCCATTTCCAAAGGGGTCCCTTGACCTCTGACCTCCAGATCAGTGAATGTAAATGGGTTCTATGGGTACCCACGAGTCTCCCCTTTACAGACATGCCCACTTTATGATAATGTTATGATCTGAGCATATTGTTTTATGCTAAATGCAGAACCTGTGAGGGTTTCTGGACAATATCTGTCATTTTTTTGTGTTGTTCATTGATTTACAATAATAGATATATACATACATTTGCATAAAGCAGCATATTTGTCCACTCCCATGTTGATAAGAGGATTAAATACTTGATAAATCTCCCTTTAAGGTACATTTAGAACAGATAGAAAATGTGTGATTAATCAGAATTAAATATTTTAATCGATTGACAGATCTAGTTTTTATCGAAATATTCTGATTCAATCCATATTTGTTGGCGTTTAGCCTTTCAAACAGTCGTATGGTTCCACATTTCCTCGGCGCTCCATCACAACGTCGTCATGTTTATACCAACAACGACTAGACTTGCTGCGGTAGTCGCGGTTACCTACCCCCCCCCACCGTCGTTCTGCTATTTTATATAGAACTAAAACCCACGTAGTTCAGTTTGGTCTCCTTTAATCCATCCACCACAGATATCTGATTGGAGCTAATACATCGATTCATTAGACTGGGTTAAT